>CAOKZL010004008.1:0-54753 GCA_948472985.1 Iguana delicatissima
AGCTGAAGTGCACAAACATCTGGGGACCCACAGGTTGAGAACCACTGTCATAGGAGGTTGAAAGTGGAATAATAGCACTATAACAGGCTAGTGCAGAAATGGTTTGGTTTCCCTATTCCTTCATTCCTTGGAAAAGAGAGAGAGAGAGAGAGAGAGAGACTCGCTGTGATTAGTCTGCTTCTGGGCCGCCAGCAGAAACAGGCCAAGGGATTGGAGGAGGAGCGGACTTGGTTCCCTGGCGGCCAAGGACAATAGGCAGCAAACTTTGCCTAGGCTTCCCTGCAAACCCGTTAAGCGCCATCGGGCCAAGCGATCAGGGCAGCTCTTTTCAGAACAAAGCAATCTAATGCATTGCTCAAAGTTGCATTGTTGGTTGCTCCTATCTATTTTGATTTTTTTAAAAAAGCTGAAGTGTATTGATTGTGCCACCACACAATTACCTAAGTTCTTTTTGTGGCTATGCATACTTATTATCAAATAACTGATCCATTCTTTCCTTTGCTTGCGTTACAGATGGTTGTTCGTTAGCTGGTTGGCATGTTAGCACAGGATGTTTACTGATTTGTATCTAACGGTTTATACTTTTGGTCAAGCTTTCCTTTCCCTCTGTAACATGTTGTTTGTTCTGTTTTCTTTCCCCTTTCCTCCTTAATCTTGTAATCTAATAATATACAAGGGTTGTGTGAATGTGTGATATTTCTCCTGTTTTAATACTGCTACCTATGGATAGTGCTTATTATATAAATGCTAACAGAACATAAGATAATAAATATAAGTTTCTTCTCAAACATATAATATGTGACTGCCTTGAATATTTATATAGAATATGTGAATGCCTTGGAGTTAGATAGACAGACATATTCCATTGACACTAATTGTATTTTTTAGCTTTTTAAAAAATATTCCAAATTTTCAGCTTCCAGATTTTATGTAGATCTGGACAAACTTTGTATTCAAGTCTGTTTGCCTTTTGATCCTCCATCTGTGCTTCCTTTTCCTGGAGGCTATGTGTAAGACCTGAGCATGGTCCTGGGGCTCATGGAGGTCTCTCTTTCATAGGACGGCCATACATGGAAGCAAATAGCATTAAATTCCCCTCTGTGGCAGCCAGTGCCTCACATGCTGGTGGGGCTATGAATCTACTCTGAGCTTTAATGTGAGCTTTACACCAACTCTCCAAAATGCTGAAGCCCTGTTTCCGAAACAATATTGATACCTTGGTTAGAGCATACTAAATAAATAAACAAGTAAGTAAAAGTAGACCAGACTCGCTGCCCTACTGACATGGGAGCATATCACCAGTGTACCTGGTTGAACTTGAGTCCATCCCTGGATGGTCTACAGTGAGATGCTCTTCAGACGACTCCACAACTTTCAAATGAATCTAGCCTTAAGTCTCTAAAATGTTACCTTATTTCTGACACGCTACTTAGCTTTCCAAAACCCAGTAAAAGGTCTTGGGTACCACTTAAAAGCATAGGGTGGGCAAAATGTGCCCCGATAGACTGAATATAGTCCCAGGATCCCACATTTGTGGCCTCATCCAACGCCCCCAATTAAAAACATCAGCCCAGACGATTTGGCTTTTTCATCCTCAAACCATGCAGAAAGCCCCCCCATGTGTGAAAAGATTACAAACACCACCCCACCCCAACTAGCACCCCAGAGCCAGTACTGTGGCCGAGTATTTCTTTTTTCCTCTGGAGTCCCTCTTAAAATGGAGACGGGAAGTGACAGGACGTTTTGAGCGGCACTCCAGAGGATAACAGAGGGGGTGGTCTTTGCTGTGTCAGGGGGTACAACCTGGGGAGGAATTGCACTGTGGCCCCCATGCAATTGCTTGTCCCTACTTAAAGTATGTGCTGATTTTTTTTAGAAGAGAAGATGGTCAAATTGGAAAAGAAGGTATTCCTAATCTGCCTTGCAGTAGCTGTGTGACATGAAGCCCAGCAGGTTGGAAGGCACCGAAAGGCCTCTGAGCCAATCGTTGCAGACAGGGGTCTGGGGTCTCCACACAGGTGGCATCTGCCCTGTGGAGTCCTCCATCTCTTCTTGCCTACCATCCATCTCCAGCCCAAAGGGTGGGTGCATTTCTCAGAGGGAACAGCAAATGCGTTCGTAGCCAGTGGGCTTGAGGGAGGGTTGAGGTCTGCTCAGCAGCCTGACCCGACTGCCGATCGGAGGAGCCTTCTAAAATTTTCCCCAGAGCAGAAGGCAAGACTCTCCCCCAGAGTGCATGGTGCACTTCTCAGAGGGGAGCAGCAAGTGTGTTAGGCAACAGGCTTGAGGAGGAAGGATCCTTTTTTCTAAAACTTTTGAAGCTTCAGCAATGGGCAGTAGGAAGGATCCTATTCCCCACCTCCAAAGCTGCAGACTCTTTTATGCCCACCAGCACAAAATCTTCCAGCTTTGGGAAGGATCCTATTCCCCACTTCTGAAATTACAGATGGCAAAATGGTAAATGTGGAGGGACAACTCTGCTTAAATTGTTAAAACTGACCTTATTCAACTCTGTTCAGAAATTCTGGAATATAGGTCGGCATATAAAGTTGGCTCCCAGACTTGAGCCTTGACTTGAAAGTATCTTCAAGGACTGGAGACTTGATTTGGGACTTGAAGGTAGAGATTTGAGACTTGACTTGAGACTTGGAGTAAAAGACTAAAATACATCACTTCCCTTAAGCAAAACACACACCACTCATTCTAAGTAGAAAACTAGCTGAAGAGGAACACCTGGACAGAATCTTTTTCTCTAGTAGTTTAGCCTTCTGCTTGGTTGGAGATGTTACAAGACAGGCTTACTTGTTGCTGACCATGAGGCCTCAGGAAACTACAAACCCCAGAATTCCACAGGATATTGAAAGTGGAATAATAGCTCTGTAACAGTGTAGGGGGGAAATGGCCTATGGACTGAAATCAGACTTCCTTCCTGAAATAGAAATTCATTAATGTAAAAATGCATAAGTTTCATTTATCTTCATTTCTAGGACAGAACTATTCTTCCGTTCCTTACAAATTCCAGACCAAAATGATCTCCAACTCTGAAAGGAAAGGTTTTAATTCTCAGACAAAAACATTTCAATATGCGGAGGTAAGAAATCTTTTCCTATCTCTTGTGCACTAATGGGGGCTGTTTGTCTATGATTTATCGGGGGTTTTAACACACTGAATCAGAAAATCCAAATCCTGCAAACCACATAGCATTGTTACCCTGTGAATTGGGGGTCCCGGGAGGGGTGCCCAAACAACCAAAACAAGCACAAGCAAGACGGGGAAATTAGCTGGAGCGCTCTCTTAAGCTAGCGAGAGGCAGGGTAACTTAGCGGTGATCTTTTACCCTATGTATACAGGTTCAGGTCAGTGAGCAGTCAGACAGTTTAAACTAGCAGTAATATTTATTAAACAGATAGCAATTATTAAGAAAACACAGCCTCACAGGTAACTAGAAATAGGAAATGAGAGTTTTGGGGGGAAACGGGTGATTTGGCACCTATCTCGTAGTCCTGGAGAGGTCCAAATTGAAGAGAAGGAAACTCGGCGTGGCGGCCGAGGGGAGCTCGCAGAATGAAGCGGCGGCAAGGCGGGATGGCAGTCTGGAGCAATCCGAGCAGTCCGAACGCAAGTCCGAAGAGCTCTTGGAACTGGGGGTTTTTTATTAGAGAAGGAATCACCGTGGGCTAGTCTGGTCTTGGGCGAGAACAATGAGTTTTGGGCTTGAGACAATGTCTCCGAAAGGTCAGAATTTACGCGATTGAGTTAAGGTCCGAATTGACAATAGTATAGCCGGTATTCAGATGCATCTGGCTTGGCAGTTGAGCACTTAGCTTGTCAGGGTGCCCGCTCGGGGCGGAGGGTCTTTTGTTATAGCGTGCGTCGCTGACGAAGGTGCTTGCCTGGGGAGGTCTCCTAAAGTAAATCTGGCAGTTTCTGGCTTGCCTTGGTGTAAACAAGAATGAGTCAGCATATAATAGCCATACCTAGCTCAGTGCTTGTTTGGAGGCCTTCACAAACACGTGGCTGGGGGGTCGCAGAGCAGGGCCGAATTGTGATATCAAAATGATATCTAAAAGCATACCAAAGGCCAGGCCAGTTCACGGTGACAACAGCATCTGTAGGCTTTCCTATACAGTAAATCAATGCAGATTTTATAGCAATTACACTTAAAAGTCTATCACATGACACAGTTACACTGCAATTGTGCTGTGTTAATCCTGCCTGGAGCTTATTGAACAATATAACAGCTCTCCCAGTGCTATACCATGCTGTACATTTGGAAATCAATTATTTTCCCACTTGAAATAATCCATTAATCAATGCCTGTGGCACTATGATTTAGTAACCACTTTGGATGCGAATATCTCATTCTGCTTTGTTGCAATATCGAGAGCACAGTGGTTGCAGTGTGTGTCTGATTTCATTGGTCCTCACTTAGGGATTCCTCAGGGATTTCCAGGGGGGAGACCCCATACTTCTTCCACTGGTTGGGCTGGTAGAATGCTGGGATTCCCAAGAATATCCAAGAGGTCTGCTGTACACTTGTTTTCTGGCACATTTTCTATTAAGCATGAATGTCCAGAGAAACCATGACGTTCAGGAAAAGTTTAGAGTAAATGAAGAGTCAATACACAAAAGTTTGAAGAGTAATATACAAATGTAGGACCTAGTGAGTGTTGGTTCATAGGAAAAGTTATTAAAAAATTGTAGAAGTGGCTTGGTTTGTGTTCACCTTCTTGATAGACTTGGGGTGGTTTCATGAAGAGTGCCATTGTGTAATTGTGCAATTATAGCTTATGGTTGTTTTTTTTTAAAAAAAAAAAACTAGTCATGGAGCTGGAGGCAGAGCAAACATGGTGGTATAAATAATATTGGATTTCAAGGACTACAAAGCAAACACTGAAGCATCTGTGATGGCAATGGTTGACAGAATGCATTGCTATTCCACTGTCTGTCCAAGTACAGAAGAAATGGTTTTCAAGTGGAACGGCTCAAAATAACTGATTGGTGGGATGAACATCTTGGTCCAGTTTGTGATTTCCACATCATTGGGGGTGCCTTACTCCCGTTAAGCTTCAGTCCAAACTTTAAAAGAACTATCAAACATTTTGAACCTATTTTGTGGATAAGGGTCAGCACCTTAAATGTCTCCTAAAGCCTGGAATAGATTCACTGCCCTATTGATATGGAAGAAGAGAATATATAATCTTCTGATATGTCATAGAATCACAAAGAAACCCTCTTGAGGGTGGGTTAAAATGTTGCAGCTGCTGCTGGAAAATGCGTGAATATTGTGTGGAACCACAGAAATATTTGTTTGTTTGTTTGATTTATGTCTTTCTTTCATTCAGTATGGGACCCAAGGTGGCTTACAGTGTAATTCTAGAACAAAATAGCTAAATCAGTGTATGATGTAAAAGAATCAATTCAATTAATACATTCATTTAAAACATATTCAAAACTTACTGCATATTAAAAAAAAAACACACCCATGCCACATTCTTCAGTCCCAACCAATTAAAGGTGAAGACCACTTTAAATCAGGAGGTCCTTGTAATTCGGAGATATTAAAAAATATGACAGCCTCCCAAGACATTTGCCTTGTTAAGAGGAGCCCATTATCACTACAGTAGGACCTTCTCTTTGGTAGATGTTGTTGGGATTTTCCCCATTTTGACCAGCAAGCGGAAGTAGCACCTCACAGATGGAAAGAGCACCTTCAGACATACTGGGCAGAGTATGAGGAGAACGGGTTTTCTCCAGGTCAGGCAGGTGTACCTAGTTTGCATGGTAGCCCTCTTTGGAAGTTGAAATTTCCATGCTGCTACTTTAATTAGCATAGAAGAAAGTAAAGCCAGATACCACTGCAGTCCTTACTGCTGTTCATAGCCTTTCTGGTTCCCAAAACACAAGGTGGCAACTATTTCTTCAAAAATTTTTTAAGTATGTTGTCTTGGGGGTATTGTGTATTTTTTTATTTTGCTGATGTATGCCATTCTGGATATAAATAATTGCAAACAAACAGACAATAAAGGATGGTTTATCGGGGTGTAAGGCACGAAAAGATCTCTTTTGGTGTAAAAATTAGGTGAACAAACAACTCTCTATTTTACACATGAACACAGCAAATACATGTCTAAACTAGCAAGGCTGCTGCTGCAACATGTAAGTTTACCCCTCGATTTTTTATTTTGCTTAGGGATGGCCCAAAGATGAGAGGCTTTCTGAAGGGGCGGGCAATTGTGCCAGGGATAGGCCAGGTCTATCTCAGTCTCTGAGTCTCCCAGTACTAAACTGAATGGATAACTGCTTGGTTTGGGGGGCATGCAGTGTTTGCAGTTTTTCGACTTTCATGGCAGTCCTCTGCTCCTAACCCCTGTGAAAGTGACTGTCTTTTCCCTCGCTCTCAGTGGTGGCTGATGGCTTCCATCTCAGTGGGGTTGTTACCACCGTGAACTGGTCTGGCCTTTGGTAAATTTTAGCTAGGATTTGGGGAATGTTGTGCACAGCTGGGGTAGACAGGACCCCATTGGATGGGAAGCCCACTTCAGAGTTCCTGGAAGCACTGGAGAGGCATCTGTTTGCAAGGGACCAACAGCCGGTCCAGGCCGTGATGAGCGGTCCACCTCCGGCTGGTGGTCACTCAGCTTTGGATTTGGACTAGGGATACCCTTGGTCCCACAAGTTTCAATGCCATGTTGTGGCCAAGCAGCCACCACGCAAGTGGAGAAAACATCAGGTGAAGGCAGGCACCCAGACCGAGGGGGGAAACCTCCTGCAATCCCATTAGTGAACCCCAGTGCGGCACCAAGTGTGTCACACCCCAAACCGGTTGGTCCCGGTGAACCTATGCCCGAACGTGTCCAGTCTTCTGGATATGGCGGGGGGGTCACCTGGCACTGACTTGGAAGGACATTCCGTGACCCTTGGAGACATTTTGTTGTGGGTTTTTGGCTTGGGGACGCCATGGTGAGAGCGATGGGCATCGTCCTCCTCCGGAGCCACAAGTCCATTGCCAACAACAGGAGCATGCTCCCAAGGTCGTTAGTTCCGGGACCTCAGAAAGTTTCAGCTGTGCATTGTGGCGTCGCCAGCATGGTCCCCAGTTTAGTTTCGTTAGCTCCTGGACAGACAGTGTGTACATACAAAGAGGCAATTGTAGCTACTGCCAGCCTCCCCTTTTGGATGTTTTGCTGCCACTTTGCCTTTAAGGGCTCCTGCGGTATTTTGATTGTGACTATGGTGATTGTGAGATGGGCCAGTCTAGTTTGTGGCTCACTTTCAGTCATTTTCCTACCCGGCAAGGCTGTTGTACTGGAGGTCCACGGGGCTAACCCAGACCTCCACTTTGGATCAGACAAAAGGGTTCCCACTCAGGAGCCAGAAGTGGCACTCCTGCAGGCAGTCTTGGAGACCCAAGCCAAGGATTGGAAGGGGAAACCCCCAGATGGGGAAGCCCTTTTGATAGCTCACCTCAGCATAGGCAGGACCTTGCCTCCCTTCATGGGTTGGCAGCCCCCTTGCAAAGATGGCAGTTTAGGTCTTTTCTCCCCCTCTCCCCTTGTAAATAGTCCTTTTTAGTAGTATATGACGGAGACTCCATCTCTGTGTTCCCCACAGGGAGACAGAATGGGCCCGTTACTATGGATTGCTGTGCTGTTTTCTTTGTCCGGATATGTCCTTGGAATAGGAGTGCCCCCAGAGTTCAGTTACATTCACACAAACTGGCAGTATAATGTGCACGCAGTTTGCCACTGGAACCCCTACCCTGAGACAGAAGCTATGTTGCGTAAATCTGACCTATACCCCTGGTATCAAAAGCGATATGCATTTCAGTTATTCACACACCCGATAGTGTATTCCAACTATTGGCTTGGCACAGGC
Organism: Iguana delicatissima; assembly: GCA_948472985.1. Taxonomy (NCBI): domain Eukaryota; kingdom Metazoa; phylum Chordata; class Lepidosauria; order Squamata; family Iguanidae; genus Iguana; species Iguana delicatissima. The sequence continues at coordinate 7,879 of CAOKZL010004008.1, forward strand.
CTAACTATGACCGTTGCCAACTACAACATGGCTATATATGTGAATGTGTTAACCGATGCCGCCCCTACAACAATAACGGTAATTCAGAGCAATCTCCGAAAGGAAGCACTGGTCACAGTCACTTTTGACACGGACAAGTGCCACCCCAAATGAGTATGGGAAACTTTTATGTTTAAGTGCCAGAACATCACCCAGACCCCAACAGGCTGCGCATTCACATGCAGGAAGAAATGGTGTCCTGACTCTCCACGACGCGGGACTCCTTCAGGTAAGCGACCAACTATGTATGTGGGTAGTTCCGTGGTCAGCAAAGACATAGAAATGGTAGCCTATTCCAATGTCCAACCCATGCTCACGACAACGGTACTTAACTTCACCGTCGTCAACATCTCTAAAGTACTCCCGACCTGCGCGCCTTATTTGCAATTGGCATGGAAACAATGGGAACATTGGGAGAAACATTGTCTGTCCTTCTCCCACCCACACTCTTGCCCTAAGCAAGACAGTTTGGGAACAATATTAGGAGGACTTGGAACTGGCGGCACCATCCTCAATACCATTAATGAAGAGATTTTGGCAAACAAGTTAGGAGTAATTGGCACCAAGACAAAAGATTCAGGAATATCTTCCACTGCAGGTCTCACAAATTTGGCAAAGGGCATGGACTTGATCAGCCAACTGCTACCACAATGGGTTGGCGCCGAGTGTGACATAGTAGCTGACCTCGGCCGCTTGTTACAGAACGCGACACACGACTTGTCAGTTGGAATACAGTGCACGCAACTGCAGAGCAACGTGATCACCTTTGCCACTCAGGTGATCCAGGCCAGTCTCATGGGCTTACTGCACCCTGAGCTCCTGAGCCTACTAAGAGAGCGATACCCAGAATCACTGGAAAACCCTGCCACTTTGGCAAAAATACGGCACACTACCTGGCAGAGCCTAACTCTCACAGTAGATGTTGCTCATGAAAGGATTCTGGATCCAGTAATCGTACATCCATTATCCCATCTAGGACTCCCACTCATAGCCGCCAATGCCACTTTACTGCTGCTAACAATGCACCACTGGTCCAACAGTACACACTCATTTGATCTGTCCAGATGTTTGTTCCACCAGCATTGGGTGCAATGCTTCCGTAACATCAATAGTTTTGGGCTTGGCAACATTTCTGATTATGTTTTGGTCCCCGTAAACCGTACTGTAATGGCTCAACTTACCAGAGAATGTTTTTGTTTGCGTACTCCTTGTGAGAGTGTGACTTTAATACCTAGTGGCACCCACATTTGGATTAACCGATCTGCGAGTAATCTGTGTTTCTGCGGCCAACACGTACAGGACTGTTTTGGCCAGGACTTTTATATTCGCCAGAAGAAGCGAGATTATGTTTTAGAAATTGAGTACGCACCTGGAGAATCCGAATTAGTTGGATTCCATCTTAACGACGAAATCCCTGCATCTTCATGGCTCAGGAATTTCACCAACTTAGCAAGTCAGGTAAAGGAGGACTCACACGCCCTCCAACAGATTGTTATAAACGTTGAACACTCCACCCAGAAGGAGGTAAAAACCTCCGTGGAATTAGAAGCCGCCACTAGACATTCTTGGTGGGACATCTTTAATTGGGCATCTTCTGGACAGACAATCACCCGATATGCCATGCACCCATTGATAGTTTTGGTAATATTTCAAATTGTGCTTTTGATATGTTTAATCATACTGGCTCTGTGGGCCAAGAAACAGATCTTCCAGCTTCAAGCCAGGAAGTTTTACCAACCAACTCTGAGGCATAACTGGTAATATTTGTAAATAGGTTAAAGATAGTATAGTGATAATGTAGTGTTTGTTTTGATATTCTGGTTGGCTTCAAAAAGCCTATCTGAGGGCAGCCAATCTTCAGGCTTACCCTCAGAGTCCAGCTTGTATTTGTGATGATGGTGAGGCAGTTGCCTCGGAATCAGCATCTGACCGTTAGCCCTGCCGTCCCAAGCCCTTGGGGTTACATCGTCAGGCTTGGAGCTCTGGCTCTGGGTCTGAGAGAGGGAGGGGTGAGCGTGCAGGCTTTGTGTTGCCGGGACCAGAGTGCAAGTGGGACTTTCGTCAAAGGAAATCCCCTTGTGCTGCTGGGAGGGGGGAGTAGCACTAGCCTCTCCGGGCCTGTCGAGCAGATGCGGGTCCCGAAGCAACTGCCTCACCGCCTTAATCAACGGCCATCCTCTGGTCAAAACCACTGTAGATTCAGCTGGTATTTAAACCTTCACATCCACAAACCTTTTAGGTCATGGCAAGTCAGAAAACTCAAATTCGAACCCAGTTCCCAGCAGGCTTCATGTCAAGTAATTTACATTGGTTATTTGTATTGGAAGTAATTAGTGTCAGTCTTACTTCCACAAGCTACAGATCACTCGTTCCTGTAGGCTGAGACCATCCCCGGACTCGTCCATCACCCCCGAGCACTGTGTGTGGGGGTGTACACCAAAACTCCCATTCCAGTCGAGGGACCAAGCCCGAGACGACATCCCGTTCCTGTTGCTGCAGTTGGGGACCCCAGCCAGCCACTCCCCAATGAACTCCATGAACTATACTGCCTGCATTTCGAATCGTAAAGCCTGTTTCCTGCTTGGACTATTCCTGTTGGCCGTTTTGCAAACCACATCCTGCAAAGAGCTAGTATGCCTTGGCTAGCTCAACCATGAACTTGGGCATTCTTCCAATACTCCTGCTTCATCCAGACTCTGTGCCATGGTTCCCAGCCCTGTTGGAGCCACCAATAGGGGAGGGAGGGAGGGAGTGTTACATTCTACCCTGTCCAGGGACTTTGCAAAAAATGCACAACTAAGAAAAATGTAAAAGGGAGACACGAGCAGCAACAAAAGTCACACACTTTTTTTCTGCAAGTTTGGTATTGTATTTGGGTATATGTGTGGTTGTGTATATGTAAAAAGAGGCAAATAGACTAGGATATTGTGGGTGGGGGATCTTAAGTTAATGTGAAAACTCACAAACCTAAACAGAAGGTTAAGGCACAGGGAGGAAAGGACAGGGAGAGAGGAAAGATGGCAGCGGCATAAGCAGACGCATTTTGTTTCACTCCCACCCTCCCTCCCTCCCTTAAAGGGAGCGCCGCTGCTCGGACGCTCTCATTCCCACGTCGCACGGGCGCCCCTTCCTTCCTCCTTTCGTCCCTCTGAACACTCGGGAGTGGGGTGCGATACCCGCTGTAGCCCCTTGACCACGCTACACCTGCAAGCCCCTCTCGGTCTCCCCATCTGCACCCCCCCGCCCGGCAGGGAAAGACGGGGAAACGCCCCCACACGTACCCAGCATGCCTCCTCTCACCTCCTGCCAGTGTGGGGTCTCCTCTTGCCACCTCTGCCACCCTGCCCAGCAGGGAAAGACGGAGAAACGCCCAGCATGCCTCCTCTCCCCTCCTGCCAGCATGGGGTCTCAGAAACAGCGCTCCCATTGGCTGTGAGGCCTCCTTCTTTCAAAAGGAGGCAGGGTGGGATAGAGGAGCAGCAACCCCTGTGAAATGGTCATTCGACCCCCAAAGGGGTCGCGACCCCCAGGTTGAGAACCGCTGAGTTAATGGGATTGGGTATGCATTAGGCAATACTGCCTGATTTATTAAGTTGTAATTCACAATGAGTCTGGGTCTCCTCTATCTTTCTTTTGTCGGAAAAATATTGGGCTAGCTGTTGGGGGTGGAGGAAGGCTTGATAAATCCGTGTTGTAAATTTTTGTTCAGGAATTTCTTTAGAGCTTCTAGCTCTTGTCTGTTCATGGGGTAAATTTTTGGCTTGGGACTCTTGGTGCCATCTATTAGTCTTAATTTATAGTCAAAGTCTCTATGTGGCAGGAGTTTGTCTGCTTCATGATCCTAAAATGCTTTCTGCAGGTTCTAGTATTCTTGCAGGATTTTCTGCAGGTATTCGGGGCTCAGTTTAAGTGTCATGTTGGGTGCTGACAGTTCTGGCATTTGATTGGCGTCATTAGTATGTTTAAGTAAGCCTCGAGTCCAGTTAATTTGAGGATTGTGTCTTTTTAGCCAATCATACCTGAGAACTACTTGGGATCCAATTTTATTTGGTACTAGGAATTTCAATCGTCCTCGTATGTTACCCACTTAAACAGGTATGGGTCTGGTCCTTTCCCAAATGCGGCTCCCCACCACAGACGAGCCGTCCGTTTGTGATAATCTGACGGCCTTCTTAAGGGGTTCAAATGTTACCGCAAGTTCTTTGGCCACTATGAGGTTCAGTAAGCTAGTGGCACAGCCTGAATCAACCAGGGCCCGGTACATTCTTAACTTCCCATCTCTTCCTTGTAAAGTCACTGTAACATATACATGACAGATTTTAGTTGTACTTATATTCGCAGATTGGTCTGGGCCCCACTCGTCACTTTTCGAATTGGAAGTAGACAAAGGACTTTCCTCACCATTGCAAGCTTGAGTGGAGGTTCCGCCAGCTGGGCATTTGGTCTGCAGCTTCGAGGTGTCAGTTTTCGGGATGCTGGCTTGGTGGGAGAGGTCGCAGGCTTTTCTTCTGTGGCTTTCTTTTGGCTTTGGCAGTCACTGGCGATGTGGCCCCTTTTCCCACACAAGAAGCAGGTTCCTTCACATAGACGTTTTTTCTTTTCTTCACTGCTTAGGAAGGTGGACTTTCTGGGTCCCAGGGTTCAGTGATCGCTTTCTTGGGCTTGTCTTTGGAGAGTTGGACACTTTCCAGTATGCTTTCTATTTCCCCAGCCACTTTCATCCATCCCAACAGACTGGCTGGGTTTCCTTCTGAAAGCAACAATCCAAAATAGTGGGGTTTAACCCATCTCGGAAAAATTGCTTGAGTATGTCATCTCTCCATTCCGGAACCTTGGTAGCTAGTTTTCTGAATTCACAGGCGTATTCCATGATGGTTCCTTTTCCTTGGTGTAGTTTCCTGAGCTGGTGTCTAGCTTGTTCTTGAATGAAAAGATCTTCAAACCTTTCTCTGAGGCAGTGCATGAACAGCTGGAGATAGGCTGTTTCCTCAGCTTGTGAGTCAAACAAACTGGTGACCCACTCCGCTGCTTCGCCTTTGAAGTGTTGGTTCAGGTATCTTACTCTGGTGGCATCGTTGTTGAAGTTGTTTCCCTAGTCAGCCATATAGTTGGAAGCCATGTTGAGGGAATAAGTCAGGGTTGCCCCATCTCCATCGTACATAGCCTTCATCTCTTGAAAGGGTCTAGGCCCTTCTTGAGGTGCTGGTATCCCAGGAGGCGCCGGAGCTGCGGCTACAGGGGCTGCTGCTGTGGGCATTTGCTTTGGGGCATGCCCAAGCTGAGGCATCAAGATTTTCCAGTCAGCCAACTGGGCTCTCAATCTGGATATCTCTTCTTGTTGTCTTTCCACTTCTTCCTCTCTGGCTAAAAGCTGCTCCATCAGGTTTGTCTCATTGGTTGAAGTATCCCATCTCGTAGCTCGGCACTGTTGTCGGTGAGCCATGTCAGGTCGCTCTCCCCAGGCCCAAGTCTGGCCTGTTATGTGGGTAGTCACAGGAACTGAGAGTCGCACTTTGGCTCGTGCATCTGGGGCTGGGGTCCAGTTCATCTCTTTCAGCTTTTTCATCACCTGGATTTTCAGTGGCTCCTCCAACCTCTCCCTCTTCCAATGTTTCTTCTTCAGATTTTTGATACATGTTTTAGAATTTGAACTTGAGTCCTCTCACTCTGTCAGGAACTGAATTCACACACATAAATAGTGCAGTGCATAAACACTATTTATTTGGAGTGCAATACATTGTACAAGTGCAATACATTGTACAAGACTTCAGTGGGAGGACTAAAGTTCAAAAGCAGTAGCAAGTACATAAAATTCCCATCCTTCCCCCTCCTTCGTGCGAGAGACCTTGAAGTGGTGAGAGCCTGGCAGGGCTTATCAGTGCATTCCTAGCTTTTGTTTATCTAACAGTCTCTGGGTCCTAGACTTTTGTTGCAAGCAAGCTGCTACCATACATTAGACTACATATCCCATTATTATAATATGGAGGGCATCCCGACAAGCACTGAAGTCCTAGAGATGATCGCCATTGGTGCCATTCTCATAGATGCAGGAATCATTCATATGCATACTCACAAGGTCTCTTCCTTTCATCTGAGGACTGTTATAGAGGTCGTCATCAACATCATGGTCAGTATCGATACGAGGACAAGATCTGCCAGGTGCCATGCCAATCAAAGGTACTCACCATCACCTTAGTGTCGCTCTGTGTCCACCTCCCTATTGAGGTCTCCTGCCAGGAGGAGGCATAGATGGGATGCTTCTGCTACCTCTGCCACCTACAGATCTCTTGTACTGACACTGCACAGCCTTTGGTTGAGCCAGTCCTAGAAGCCAAGCATGTTGCCATAACACCTGATAATTATCAGCAACCATCACAATCTGCTTCAGCTTCTTCTTCTCAAGAGTCAATATCTGATCTTGTACAGCCTCTTCCTGAGGGCTGGGTCACTGATTGTGACCCCATCTGTCCAATTGACGATGTACGGTCCTTTGCCAACTAAATGTTGTGGATGGCCAGATCCTTAAATCTCCAAGTGGAGCACCAAAGGGAAAACATTCAGGACCCTATTTTTCAGCAACTTCCAGACCAGGCACCTATGCCAGTCTCGTTGCCTTTCTTGCCTTACCTAGTCCACATCTTAAAGAAGTCCTGGGTGTCTCCTTCTTTGGTCCCATCAATAGCTAAGAAGTTAGAATCTCTTTATAAAGTAGTTGAGATGGGAGCAGAATGGTTGGTGCAGCACCCCAAACCGAATTCTATAATTGTTGATGCAGCCCACTCCAGAATGTCTCAGAGGCTACAGTCCACTCTTGCTGATAAAGAGGGGTTTATTCTAACACAGCTCTCTTGATTCTTGAATTACAAGATATGCATGGGAGCATACCAGTAGTTCATTCAGAATAAGGTGAAACCCTACCTACATCGCCTCCCAGAAGAAGATAGGAGGAAAGTGACTGTATTGTTTGGAGAGGCCCACCACATTGCCCCTGGTAGATTACAGTGGTTGCTGACCGCAGTGGTAAGGCTGGTTAGCTGGAGTTGTCTCCCTTCAGTGCCATGCTTGGCTCCTTTCTTCTGGTTTTTCTCAGCAAGCTTAAGCTACAGTTGAAGATCTTCCATTCGACAAGGCAGGGCCTGTTCAACTCATTCAGTGATGTGAAGTTAGAACATGCAAAAGATGAGGATCACAGCAAAAAAGTTTGGAATTCAGCCACAGTAGTATTCCTCTAGATATCGACACCATCACTTCTCACAGCCTGTTCGCTGCATGTTTAGCCCTACACCAACAAGACAACATCACAACAGCCATCTTCTCACAGGCTCCCAACAGCTAGATACAGGCCTTTGCAATAAAAGAAAAAGCAGTCTGACAGTTCAAAATGCTGTGTTTTGACAGTACCTATGTTTGATGGTTATGGACACTGCATCTGCTACTGATTCCATCTCATCAACAACTTCCACCATCTTTGATACTGTCACTGAAACCACTCCAACAAATCCCCATGTTGTCAATTCATCTTCAACACCACTTCACAATTGTCTCTTTGGGGACAGACTGAGCAAATTCCACTGTGCTTGGACCTCTATCACATCAGACATATAGATTCTTGACATCATCACCATAGAATTTTGAAGTCTTTCCCCCATAGGACATGTCCGTGTAGCTCATCCATTGCTGGCACTGAAGGAAGAGATTGACACTTTATTTAAAAAAGGATTCATAGATCCCACTCCACTCTCTTCTCTACACTATTGTTTCTCTTCCCAGTACTTTCTAGTATCCAAGAAGGAGGAGCGCCTACACCTCATCCTCAAACTCTAGGGATTGAACTATTACATCAGGCACAGGCAGTTCAGAATGGTGATTCTCACCATCATACAGAGAAGAGATTGGTTTGCCACACTGGACTTGACAGACACATACTTCCACATTTCCATCAGGCCCCAACACAGGAGATTTCTCTCCATTGTGGATAAGAACATTTCAAGTTCTTCCCTTTGGTCTCAGCACAGTTCCCAGGGTGCTTACCAAATATATGGTGGTGGTAGAAGCTGTGTTATGCCAATGAAGCATCATCCTTGTCCCATACATCGAAGATTGGCTCATAGTTGCTCCCTCTCAAGACCACCTTCTTCAAGACATCTACTCTACCATAAATGTTCTCAATCATCTTACTCTGGTGATCAATTACCAGAAGTCTCACTTCTTCCCCTGCCAGCAGATCAAATTCACAGTAGTAGTTCTGGACTACCAATCCAAGACCACCTTTCTCCCAACCAACAGGTGGAAGCAGTTACTCAAAGTGACCTCCTGTTTTTGCTGCTCCAGACATGTCAGAGCGAGGTTGGTTCAGATCTTCCTCAGACTCATGGCTTCCACAACAGCGGTGACTCCTTTCACCAAGCTACAAATAAGAACTCTACAAGCTTGGCTCCTCAGGATCTTTAATCCACTTCAACAGCATCCATCCAGGTGGCTCACAGTACTGAGGCTAGTCTCCCATTCCCTGATGTGATGGCAGAATTATCAGAGGCCTTTCCTGCCTTCTCCTCCATCAGCATCAGTAACAACAGATGCCTACCTAGATGGGTGGGGAGCACACATCGACGGTCTTGTAGTCAGAGATCAATGTTGGACAAAGCACTTCATATAAACACATTGGAATTCCTGGTGGTAGTCAAAGCATTCAAAAATTATCTCCACAGCATGATAGTACACATGTTGACAGTTAATATCACTGTCATGTACTACATGAACAAGTAAGGGGGCACCTGATCAACCACCCTCCTCAACCTAACAATATATCTTTGGGACTGGTGCATAATCAGACAAATACTTCCCATAGTAGTTTACCTGCCAGGTGACCAGAATGTCTTAATGGACATGCTCAGCTGCTCTCCTCTGTCCTGCCATGAATGGAAGCTTCACACAGGTACCTTAAAAAATGTCTTCAGTACCTGAACAACTTCCCTGGTGAACATCTTCACATCTACCCTCAACAAACAGTGCTACTACATCATGTGCTCCAGGACCAAGGGAGAAGACGGACCACTGAGGGATGCATCCATGTTCTACTGGAAAGGACCTGTTATGTACACTTTTCCACAGTTCCCTCTCCTCACCAGGGTGCTGGTGAAGATTCGGCAGGATGGTGCCAGAGACATTCTGATCACTCCATGGTGACCCAGTCAACCATGGTTCGCTCCCCTGCTAATGTTCTCACAAGGTTAGTATCAGAGGCTTCCATCCAAACCAAACCTCCTCACCACCCACGACAGTACTATGCAGCATCCAGATGTCTCAGCCCTCAAGCTCACAGCATGGAACCTCTTCCACTGACCTCTCTGTCCCAATCATTGAGGTCACCCACAAACCTTCCAGCAGATGCTTGTACTTCTATAAATGGGCCAAATTTGTGCACTTCCTTCTTGAAAGGCAAGCTGATCCACGCTCTTTTCATATCATCACCCTGCTAGATTTCTTGACATCACCAGCAGACGAAGGGCTCTCTCTTCCATCAAGTGTTATCTTTCAGCAGTATTGTGGCACATGCAGAGACAGGTAAGACCGTTATACTTCTTGGACCCTCTCATCAAGAGATTTCTGAAGGGCTACAAGAGCCTCCATCTGCTGCTGTCACCTGTGGTACCTGCCTGGAATTTGCAACTGGTTCTGTCACAGTTGTCAAAGGCCCTTCAAACTCATGGCCACCTGTGACATCAGGATGCTTTCTTGGAAAACAGACTTTATTGTGGCATTTACCTTTTCAAGAGGAAAAAGTGAGCTTTGTGCTCTTAGAGTAGATCAGCCCTATCTTAGATTTCACAAAGAAAAGGTGGTACATCTCTTTCCTGACCAAAGTTGTCTCAGCATTCCACCTCAACTAAGGTATCATACTTACTGCTTTCATAAGAATCCATCTTCAGACCTGCAATGCACTGTCCGGACATTCGTTGTGCTGCAGTGTTTAGAAATTCTCTAAGACTTTTCCTTTGATTCTTCTCAAGAGAAGACTACTGGTTTCATTGCAAAGATTGTCCAAATGAGTGGCGTCCACCATTAGATTGGTCTATGAATTGGAGGCAAGCAACCTCCTGCACAACTGAAAAGCCATGCCACCAGCGCCCTGGCTGCTTCAACAGCTTTCTTGCAAGGGGTGCCACTACATGAGATCTGCAGAGCTGCTACTTGGTCACAGCTTTCAACCTTCATTTCTCATTATAGACTGAACAACAGATCCAGAAATAATGCTATATTTGGGAGAGCAGTGTTGCTTTTTTCTGTTGCATGACACTCCCACCTCCTATAGTTAGTAGCTTGCTAGTCTCCCATTTGTGTGAATCACAGAGACCATGCAGAAGAAAAAGAGGTTAATTACCTGTAACTGTGATTCTTCAAGTGGTCATCTGTGAATGCATACAACCCAGTCCTATCTCCCCTCTTTGTGTCCTCCCATATCCTTCAGTTTTTTGGCTGCTGCCTTAGGTGGTCATGGAACTGGGGGCTTGGTGGGAAGGTGCCTTATATATATACCCTCAGGGGACAGGATGAGGTCCCTGCCAAAATACTTGTTCCAGAGTTCTAGAAAGTTCCGAACAGTGCACTGCCCAGGCACAGATGACCCATTTGTGTGAGTTCACAGGTGACCACTCGAACAACCACAGTTACAGGTAAGCAACATGTTCTTCTCTATACTCTATACTCCTTTTCTAATGGCCTCCACATCTCTGTTTAAGCACTGCTCCTCCTGCAATAGAAAAGTTTCTCTGTCAGATGCTCACAACAACTGCCTATACTGTCTAGGGGAGAAGTATAATGTGAGCAAGTTCAAACTCTGTAGGCAGTTCACCTGACAGACATTGAAGAATTGATCTTCCTGATTTAAGTCTTTTTGTTGAGAGAGATGGTTGAGGCTGCCTGAGAAGACTGCTAAAAATATACCTCTGTTTACCACCTCAACTACTCTATCGAAGCTTCAGAGTGTGTCTAGATTCTCTTTGGTACCAACCACCATACTGATGGAGTTGGTACCAACTCAGTCTTCATCAGTATTGCAGCCTACCACACCACTGGCTGCTGGACCCACCGCCGTGGAGATGTCTTCAGTCCCCATTTCCAACAAGAAGCTGGTGAACAAGCACCATACAACCAAGGGCCCTGTGTCTTCCAAAGCCCAGCTGAAACCTAAGAAGAAGAAGGCTAAGGAGATTGATACTTTGGTTGGGCCTGAAACATCAATTGCAAGTAGATCATTACTGTCCACTGAATACTTGGTACCATCTTCCATACCTATTCTGGCTTTAGCTTCTTTCCCATTAGTCATGGAGGTGAAAGAAAGACTTGAGTCATTACAGCCAGTGGAATCATCTGTGCTGAGGACCATTCCCAGCCAAAGCCTTCTCAGTGGCTGCTCCCACCCTGTGGAACTCTCTTCCATGGGAGGCTAGGCTGGCCCCCTCCCTGCTTTCCTTTGGTAGGCAAGCAAAGACATTTCTTTTTAAGCAGGTCTTTAATGGGTGAGCTGGAGACCTTTTAGTTATTTATTAGTGGTTTTTAAATTTGTTGTTTTATAATTTATATATCTTTTAATATTTTAATTTTTCATATGCTTTTTTTGACCTTTTAGAAGCTGCTTTGGGTCCCACTTTGGGAGAAAAGGCAGCATATAAATTCAATGACTAAATAAGTTCAAGAAACGGTATTTTGTTTTCTGCCTGGACTTCAGAAACTACATGCCTGTTGTGCTGTATTCAGTTCCAGTTTTGCATAGCGACTAGCCACTGCTCGTTGGTCTATATTTTTGTGATTCCTGAGTTAACCACCTTAGACTGCACAGAAAAAGGTGAGACGCAAATATTTTAAATAAACTTGATGCCTGTTAGAAGCAGGAGACAAAGGAAACAGCCCTTCCCTGGGGTGGCTTTCCAGCAGGTGTTTAGTGAAAGTATGCCAGATTTCATAGTATAACCTAGTTACTACATTTATGTGTTTGTGTGTGTTCAAGTCACCTGTCAACTTATAGCAACCACATGACTTAGGCAAGGAATATTCAAAGGTGGTTTGAACTTAAAGCACCTGGTATTCTTTGGAAATCTCCTATCCATGTACTAACAAGGGCTGACTCTGCTTAGCTTCCAAGATCAGATAAGATCTGGTGCCTTCACAGCATCAAACGGTATGAACAAAAAAAGAGATAACTGGAAAACAAATTCTCATTGTGTTTGGAGGAACTAGGTTTGCAGGAAGGAAGTTTGAACATGTTTATTTGAGGAGTGGTGCTTTGATGGTGTAATTCCTGTACAGCAGAGGGTTGGACTCGAAGGTGCTTGTGATCTCTTCCAACTCTACAATTCTATGACTCAAAGGCACACAGAAACAGAAGACTGAAGGGAGTGGGACAGAAATGCCCTGGCTGAGCTTATAGTTTGTGATACCTGGAGAAGGACATGACCTGGAACCCTGAACAGGAGCCCTCTTCTTAGGTGATGAAGCTATACTAAAATAGTTTTTCATGACCACTTACCCCTGATAAGACTTAGGCTTCATGAAATTTGTCTTCAAGATTTGGTGAGCTATTTTTTCTGCTGGTCTGATAGGAATAATAGCTACAGTAACAAGCATTTTCTAAGTGTGCACTCATGTTAGGTTGTTGCAGCAGAAACAAAATTTGTGCCACCATAAAAGATTACTACTTTTAATATGGCCTACACTTCTGTGGACTTCAGACAATTCATTCAAGGCACTAGCAATAACAGACTTAGCTTTCTGGTGGATACCATTGGTTTCAGAAGTTCCAGTTTTTACTGCTCAATTTGCTTTTCTGGGCTACTGTCATCTGCTGGGTCAATTTCATTCAATGTTGTTTGGTCCAAGAAGAACAAGCAACTACTCAATGTAAGTTTTGAACAGCATTTTTGGCTGCATGGGCAGCCAAGTCTTTTTGTTTTTTGTTTCCCGCCTCCTGCTTACTCAGTTAATATTTCTTCTGAGTGGGTGGGAGACAGGAAGAGGCATCTTGAGATGAAGAAGAAGCAGGAAACACAAGCAGCCACCACTTCGTTTAAGCACTTTGGTTAAGTGCTTAAATCTGACGGAAGCCACGGTTTTCTTCTAGCAGGGTTTGCAGAAAGCTCCAGGCTTCTGCTCAAGCAAGATTCAGAAAATGGCTGCTTCCTTCAAAGAGAGTCGAGCAGCACTACATGGTAAGCAAAGACACTTGGTACTAGCAAGATTAGAGAAGAAGACCCTTTTGGTCACCTCTGTTCTGGATATCAGTTTTGATAATAAGATGGTTCTGTAGAAAACTTGCCCCTATTTCTTTAATGCCTCTGTACTGTAGGTCCTGGAAAGATCTCTAAGGAATTATCCCATTTTTCCTCTCCAAGTTTTAAGAAGTTATCCGTAGTGAGACTGGAGAGATAAAATAATCTAGGTGAGTTACTTCAAACTAATTTTCAAGCAATTTCTGCACTACACTGTTATAGTGCTCTTATTCCACTTTAAACATTCTGTGGAATCCTGGGGTTTGCAGTTTAGGGAGGGGCATTTAGAATTCTCAGCCAGAGAGCTCTTTGGACTCAGATTATATATTTTATTATGGCACATATCACCAGTAGTGGTTGTAGGAACTTGAGAATTTCTTGAAGATGGAGAAATTGTAGTTGACTAAAAGAATAAGTAGATCAGTCTTGCTTCTTTGGTCACCGTTCCTGTTATTTGCACAAATAGAAGGGGAAACTGGGTACTCAAAACAAAGGAAGAGATTTTATTACAAATGTACAGTAGTAATTAGATTGGATCTGTGGGCCATATGAGATATGATGTTAAATGTTTTCTCATTTAAGATGCCCATTTAAAATAATTAAACAGCAACAACTTTCTTCCCTGGCTGTAATACAAAGGAAAATCTTATTAGATAGATGCAGTAGATAAAATCTTTTCCATTTCATAAAACAAATGCCTCAATAAACAGTTTTAGCATATAGTGAAACACTGGAAGTGTGTCAACTGGGTTTGCTGAAGCAAAGAATGTCACAGTCCTTCATCTGAAGTTGAAATTTCAATTGGGAAGAAATCCCACCAGCAATCCCACCATGCCTATTCCCTCTTCCATGCCTACTGCAAGCCCAACAATTCATAGCACCTCCAAGAGGATGCTGTTTGTATTCCTAAAAATGTGTATATTATATACAGAAATGCATTTAACATAATGCTATTTTGGTTTTGTGAAGGGTTTATTTCTTGCTAGAAAATTATCTTTCTTCAGCAGTTTTTAGGCACTTGGCAAAGCCCCTGGTCTATTTCTCTTATGTTTCCTTTTTTACGTCTGATGGTTTCCTTTCTCATGTGTCTATCAATAAATGGTTTTAAAATGCTCAGTTTAGCAGTCAACCTTAGTATTAATTATATAAATTTCTGCATCTCCCCGGAGCCTCATCTCTCATCATGTTAACAGGAAGAATATATTTAGTTCAGGCAGTAAATGAAAGGGATTAGAGATTGCTAGTGCTCCAGTGTATCCATTGGTCTATTCACAACAATATATCAATTATTAATTGCTGTTTGCAGCTTGTACTGGGTACAAGTTCAAAGGCCTCAGGGCCTGTGGAGATGATCTGTCAATGATCGATGCCCAGGGGCTTCTGGCATTAGTGGGGAGGATCAGAGATGGGGAAAATGAAACCAAGAGGAAGGTGTTGTGAGAACAACTAGGACAGAAATTATAAGAACACAGGAACTGAGTTCTCAAGATGTATGTAAACAATTGGGATATCTGGAAAACTTAGGGTTCTGGTGGGCTGAGGTGACATTCACGACTTTTACCAGCCATTGCCATTCATGCCTGCATTTGTATGTCAGTTATAAAACCTGCTACCATACAGCATATGCCATTCTTAGCAGCTTTAGAAAGTTCCAAAATATAAACACTGCTGCCAAAAGTCTGAGTATTTCCTTGGGAAAGCAAGGCAGCTGCACATGACAGATTCCTAAGATTCATTCCTTTGTATTTTCTTACCATGGATCTGGATCCCGAACGGCTGTGCCTTGCAGCCTATGCAACAGGTTCCAGACCTGGAGAACTTAAGGAGCGGAGAAGAATGGGGCCAATGTTTAAGAGAAGGGCGCAGACCCACTAACACAGGAAACCCTCTCGCAGCCCCTTTGACCTCGTGGATTCTCCAGACCCTACTGGGGATTGCAGGAAGTCCCTGGTTCCCAGCAAGGAACATGAAATGCTATCACTGGTGTGCCAAAAGATTTTCAGAATGGGATGTGCAGATCAGGCACACCTTAGGGCAGGGAACCAAACATCTCAGCCTGGAGACAGAGAGAAGGACCTCTCAGGTGCTAGGAGACAGATGGCTTAAAGCCACCTTCGATGGGCAAGAGAAATGGCTACACAACTTCCTGATGCAAGTGCCAGATTCATGGCCAAATGGAAACATACCTTCCCCTCTGAGGAGTTAAAGGTGTGGTGTATGGCAGTGCAACTGGGGGGAAGAGCTTGTGATTGGCTGTTGGGGCTGTACAATATAGGGGCACCCAAGCTTGGAAACCTTAGGCTGTTTATGAACCATCTCCAAACCCAATTGAAAAACCCATTTTCTCCTGTTGTCACTCAAGCAGAACAATTGCTCAGTGGCTGGATACACTCAGGAGTTCTGGTGCCTGGCCCTGCAGGTGCTTGACTGTTCAGAGGCAACCAAGATCTGCTCCTTTGAGGAGGGATTGAAGCCTGAGATCTCAGAGTGGGCAGACATGCATGAGAACCCAGGCATCCTGATGCTGCTGGCAGGGGAGGTAGAGACCCTTGCCAGAAACAAGGCCAAACTGCCAAGCCAACAACCTAGGACAACGGCGGCAGCAGTGGTCAGCAGGAGCCGAATGCAGAGAAGGAAAGAATATAGCTGGGGCTCTGTCTACACTGTCTACACTGCAAATGAGAGGGGCATCCAAGAGTGGTGTGGACAAAGCAAAGAATCCAGCCAGGAAGGCCCCAGGCATATCTGTGCTATTCCTGGATGAAAGCAGCTTACATTCACTGGTTTTGGCAGATGACAGCACTGACACCTCAGGAGGCAGTGACACTGAGGCAGTGGGAAATTAGTCCAGCCTGTCTTAAGCACTGGATAGGCTCAATCCAGCAGATGCTCAGAAACCATGGTGCGTGGCAGCATGACTCTTCTTTGTGTCCATTAAGTCACATGGGGAAAGCATGGACCTGATGACCTTAGAAGACTCTAGTCTAGCTGTATTCACAGCTTAATGAGCATGGCCATTGCAACCAGGATGGGATGGACGGTTGGGAAATGCAATGGGGCTGGTGAAGCACCAGAGCCCCCCAGTATTGTTGAGGTTGAGAAGCCACTTGGAATCCATCCAATTTTTACCGGCCCCAGACATCCAGTGGAGGAATGGAACTGTGTGCTTCCTTGAATGAAAGTGCCAAAACAGTTGTGAGAGGGCCTACACCTGGGAGGAAACTTAATGCCAAAAAAGAACTGCAAATACTTGGGCTGACAGATGGCATCGGTGCTAACTCTCAGAGGAATATATTGGTTTGTGGGAGGTAGGTTCTAACCACCAGTGATCTCCTGACTCGTTTATTCCTTAAATCTGATATTTCTACTATTGCAAGAAGAACGGTAAACGGAAAATGCTTTTATTTACTTTGTTTGTTTTGCGAGGCGGATCTAGGGTGGGGCAGGGGGGCGCAAAACAGCCCTGCTGAAGACCAAGCTGCGGAGGAGGAGGAGGAGGAGGAGGCGAGGGCGATGGCGGAGGTAAGGAAGGAGGAAAAGCGCTGCTGCAGTCTGAGGACAGAACCGCCGCGCCGCGCCGCACCGCGCAGCGGGCACCGCGCCTCAGTCTGGTCCCCTCCCGGCGGGCTCTCCCTGCCCCTGCCGCCGCCGCCGCCGCCGCCGCCTCGAGCTCTGCGGGACCTCCCGGCTCGCAGCGGCGCCCTTCCTCCTTTCGCTGCTGCCGCTGCCGCTGCCGCTGCCCGACTCGCCCGTCTCAGCCGGCTTCGCAGCTGAGCGGGAGAGCCACGGCCGCGCTTCAGCTCTCCTCGCCGGCTCTGCTGCGCCCTTGGCAGCAGGCAGGCAGGCAGCAGGGAGGGTGCGCAAGCAGGGCCAATCCCACAGGGGTATACATACTCTAATAATAGATATTTTTGCAGCCTGATCTTCTCCGTATAGTTTATCAGAGAACCCCGCTGACTTCAGTCTGGTAAAGTTGTAGACTACAATGTTATCTCTAACTTGGAAGTTGACTCAGCGATCAGTCCTCTGGGCTTAATGAGGCTCCACTTGTTGTAAGTCTCCCGCAAGGACAGAAAAGCATTCCTAACATCGGTCTACCGCTCCTCTGAAGCGCTTACCAGCCGTCTAAACCGCCGCTCGTGGCTTCCCAGGGACCGCTTCCGCCGGAGGTCTCATTCCGGACGCAGGCTCGGGAAGCCCCTTTCCCTCCCCCGGTCGGGGCTGGGCGCTGCCGTGACGGAGGTGCAGCTGTGAGTCATGCCGGCTCTGCCTCTTGGACCCCGGCGCCCCTTGATTCGCATCCCACAGTGGGAAAAACCACAGGATTGCCTACGTTTCGCCTTCTTTGTGTTCTTCCCGTAGCCAACCAGGTAGCTTTCTCAGTCACCCCCCCCCCCGTTGGCGCTTCTTTTACTCTAACCTCGTGAACCCCTCCGTTTCAAATGAAGGTGCCGTGGAGGAACTGCAGTTACTTTGGCAGTCGTACCTACCCACCTTCGATTAGTTCTGTCTCCTCTACAGATCTTTTTTCGCAGAGCTGGGAAGATTTTTAGGACTACAGTTCCCAGAATCCTGGGCCATACTGGCTGGGGAAATTTGGGAAATGTAGTCCAAAAATACCCCTTTCTGTTTTAGAAATAGACAGCTATCTAGGTGTCTTCTTCCCGTTCTGCTTCCAAGCAGCACTCTTTCCAAATCCAGTTTTGTACCTTCCTGTTCTTCTTCGCTCCCCACATGTTGATAGAAAAGGAGATAAAGTTCTGAGAAAGACAAAACGAGGAGTGGGAATTACGTGGCCGTCTAGTGTTGGTGAAGGTTAGTGAACTGGTTCCCAGCATTCCTCGTCACCGGCTGTGCTGGCCAGGGCTGCTCGGAGGTGGCAGTTCAGGGACCCTTTCACATTACACAGTTACAGTTTGTTTGTTTTTTTCAAATTATATTTATTAAACTTATATAAATAAAATACAAATAGGATTTTCCCAGATATTGTTCTTTCAACATCAACAACGGATTACTCCCAAAACATTGTACATTTCAATTATACATATTTACAGTCATGAGGGTTCTTTAATGTCTTTTTAAGTGTCACATCGTTGTTAATCATATTTTAGGTCCTGCTAACATTTTTAAACTTCCTTTGCCAAGAATAAGGAGGATAAAATATCTGTCCCAGAGTTCTCCAGTATTATTTAAATTCTTTGATATTCGTCTATGTAATGACATGTTTATCTTGGTGTACTTATTAATTTATTAACAGAATCCTACTGTGTAAAAATGTATACATTTTAGTTTCATAATAAGTGTTCTAGATCATGTATGTTTGTTATTTATCTTTCACAAGTTGGGTTTTAATTGGGAACTAATTTTTTCTGGGTATTTTTACCAGATACTCATTGGGTCATCTATAGTGTGTACACTACATAGTGAAACCTGTTATGGATAGTTTACCCCATGTTTTTTCCCATAAGGGTGAGATTAAGTTCCAGATCTCTTTGCTTTGGTTAGTTGAGTTGTGAGATAGAATTTCTGTCAATCTATCTAATTCTGTGGTTTCATATAATTTCATTAGCCAGTCCTCAATTGATGGTGTCGTTGCATCCTTCCATCTCTGTGCTAGTGTGATTCTGACTGTAGTTATCATACAGTCAGAAAATGATTTTTTTTCTTCAATAGTTTCAGTTGCGGGGAACTGTCTGTCATATTCAGCAGGTGTATTTTGGGGCATAATGGGAATTGCATGTTTAAGACTTCTGTTATCTTCCCATGAATTTGCTTCCATAATCTTTTTATCAAAGAGCATCTCCACCAAGTGCAGTATAGAGTTCCTGTTTCATTGCATTTCCAACAATTAGGATTTTTATTATTTGTCATTTTTGCTATCTGCAACGGGGATAGATGCCATCTGTATAATAGTTTATAATAGTTCTCCCTTAGCTGGTTTCACAAATTTCAGAGTGTTCCAAGAATTTTCCCATTCACCTAAGCCTATAGGAGATTTCAAGTCTTTTGCCCATTTAATCATATTGTTTTTTATTAAGTCTTTTTCTTGGTTGCATCTTAATAGTAGTTTGTAGATTTTCCCTGTTTTATTATTGACGTTATCCAACAAGATTTTGTCATATTTTGTGGTTTTATATTCAATGCCATATAGTTTTTTTATCTATCTTGAATTTATCTAGTACTTATCTATGGAGAAGCCAGTGTGTGTTGTATCCTTCTTTTATCAGTTCCTCTTTGGTTTTAGGTTCAGCTGAGTCACCTTTTATCTTTAGAAGATCCTGGTAGGTTATCCATCTGTTCCAGTTTGGCATTTCTCGTCTATAAAAGGCTTTGTGTGCTGATGTCCGTAGTGGAATTTTGGAGTAGAAGAATGATTTATATTTCAACCAGACTCTTAGTAGGGATCTCCTTAAAAAATGATTTGAAAAATCTTTGTTAATCTTAGCCTTGTCATATATAATATAAGCACACCATCCCAAAGGTAAATTTGATTCTTCTGCTTGTAATAATCTTTTCTTTTTCAACAAGATCCATTCTGTGAGCCAGTTTAAACAGTTTGAGTGGTAGTATAACTTCAGATTTGGTAGGGCTATACCTCCTCTCTCTTTGGCATCTTTTAGGTGTTGTAGTTTTATTCTCGATTTTTTGCTTTTCCAGATAAATTTTCTTAATTCTTTGTCCCGTTCTTGAAAGGGTTTATCATTTGTAATAATTGGGAGGTTCTGAAAGAGGAAGTTCATTTTAGGTAGAATGTTCGTCTTTATGGCCGCTACTCTACTCAGTAGTGAGAGATCCAATTTTACCCATCTTTGTAGTTCCTTAGAAATTTCTTTCCATACTGTCTTGCAGTTGTTGTCAAATAAGTCTGTGTTCTTCGCAATATGGATACCCAAGTATTTGACTTTTTTTGTTATGGTGAAATTAGTGGTTGTTCAATCACACTTTCTTCTGGTCTTGTTAAATTTTTTGTTAATAGTTGTGTTTTTTCTTTGTTCACTTTAAATCCTGAAGCATCTCCAAACTCTTTCAATATTTCAAGTAATCTGCCCATGCTGGGTTTTGGGTTTTTGGATATAATCATAATATCATCAGCAAAGGCCAGACTTTTGTAGGTTTCTGTCTTTATCTTAACCCTCTTATCCATCTTAAGTTTTCACCCATTTCTATCTTCTTTAGAATGTTAAACATGTATAACCAATTTACATTGTCAAAGAAATTTGAGAAATTGAGAAATGTCATTATTAATTTCTTCTCATTATGTGTATGAAAATGTTTGATAATGTTCAATAAGAGGCAAATGTTGTTCCTCGTATGTCTTTTGGGTAGGAAGCCATTTTGGTCATTGTGAGTCCAGGATTGCAGCACTTTCTTAAGTCTTTCCGATAGGACAGCCATGAATATTTTGTAATCTACATTTAGTAATGAGATCAGTCTGAAATTTTTTGGTTCAAATGTATCTTTATCTTCTTCAGGTATTAGGGTTATATTTGCTTGGCACCAAGTATATGGTAAATTCTTATGTGTTATCTCATTAATTGTTTTTTGTAGTGGCGTAGTCAGTTGTTCCATGAAAATTTTATAGAAGTATGATGTGAAACCATCTGGGCCAGGTGCTTTGCCGTCTTTCCCCTGTTCTCTGGGGATCCCAGGAGGGACACCTAAATAACCGAACAATAAAACACAACCTTGGGGAAAATTAGTTGGAGCACTCACTTAAGCTAGCGAGAGGCAGGGTAACTTAGCAGGATCTTGCAACCCAGCGTCTATGGGGTCAGGTCAGTCAAGCAACCAGACGGGTTTAAAGTAATAAAAATGAGGTTTTATTGAATACAGACAAATATTAAAGACACCACAGTCACACAGATAACTAAGGAATCAGAAATTGAATTAGGGATAGGGATTTTCAGAGGGAAGTGGGTGATACGACACCTGTCTCGTCGTCCTGGACCTTATGAGAGAAGCCGGGGATGCGGAGAAGAAGCTCAGCTCGATTAGCTGAGGGGAGCTCACCAAACGAAACGGCAGCAAGGCGGGATGGAACTCTGGAGCGGGCCAAGCGATCCGAGGAAGGTCTCGGAATCAAGGGTTTTTATAGGGTGAATTGTGACTGCAGGCTATGCCTTACTCAGGGAACAACAATGAGTTTTGGGTGCGAGACAATGTCTCGGAAAAGTCACAGCTTTGCACGATGGAATCATAGCCGAATTAACAATAGTGTAGCCAGTATGCAAATGCACATCGCTTACCAGCACAACCTTTGTCCAGCAGCCTGCTCGGGACAGGAGGCTTTTGTTAGTATCGTGCATATGTAATGATGTGTTTGCCGGAGAGGTCCCTGAAGCGATGAACCAGCTGTATCTGGCCTGCTTGGGTGGAGAATGGCATGTCCAGCAATTATTGGCCATGCCTGTTTGTGTGCTTGTCCAGTGGCCTCGCAAACACATGCAGTGGGGTGGCAGGGTAAAGCCAAATTGTTTGATATCAAAATGATATGTAGAGGTGTCCCCAAGGAGGTCTAAACTGCAGTAACATCAATTTCTTTATCACATTTATAATCTCCATCTTCCAAACTAGTTTCTTCAGGCCAATCCTTTGTTGTTCCATCAGTTTTTGTAGGTTCATCTTGTCTAGATAGTCCTTGATTTGTCTGTCTGTCACAGGTGTCTCCTTGAATATTTTAGTGTAGTATTGAGAAAACATCTCTTAGATCTTATTCTGTTGTCGATAGATGATTTCACCTTCCTTGATTCCTAGGATCAATTGTTTTTCTCTTTCTTTTTTCAGTCTTTGTGAGAGCCATTTGCCTGGTTTATTAGCATTCTCAAAATGTCTTTGTTTCAAGAATTTAAGCTTCCTTTCCATTTCATATGTTGTTTGCATGTCTAACTGTTTTTGCAATACTTTTATTTCTGTATGTATTTTGGCATTCTTTGGGTCTATTTGGAGTTGTTCTTCTTTTTTCTTAATCTCTTCTAAGAGTTCTTTCTCTTTGTCTTTTTATTTGTATCTCCTGATGGGTGAAGAAGCCTCTCATTACCACTTTGACGGTGTCCCATACTATATGATTTGCGGTCTCTTCTCTCATATTGGTATTGAAGAAGTTCTGTAGTTCTTGTTTTGTGTTGGATATTATTTTGTCATTGTGCAGGAGATAATCTTTTAGTCTCCAGGTATAATGTTTTTGTTTGTTTGTTTGTTTGTTTCCAATGTTAGTACAATAGCGTTGTGATCAGAAATTGACTTTGGGAGTACTTCTATTTTCTTTATGTTTTTATTTAGAGTTTTGGATGTGAGGAACATGTCTATCCAAGACCATGAGTGATAGACATCAGAGTAGAAGATATATTCTTTGGCTTTTCCATATAGTTGTCTCCAAGTATCATCAGTTGATAGATTGTGCATCATCTCTTGAAATGATTTGGGTAGTTTACTTTGATTTCTTTTTGTTGTTTTGTTACTGTAGTTTCTAATTTGGACTTGTGGTATATTAGATATCATTTGATATCAAGAATTTGGCCTTCTCTACCCATTCCTCTCCATGTGCTTGCAAGGCCCCCAGACAAGCACGCACACGGGCACGGCCGAAAATAGCTGAACTATTCAAAACAAATCCAAGCAGGCCAGTATTTGCCGGAATGCAGCTTCAGGAGACCTCCAGGCAAGTACCCTTTTAAGATCACATTATGTATGCATGCTGTTTACAAAAGACTCCCTGCCCCGAGCAGGCAGCTTGACGAGCCGAATATCCAACTGTCAAGCATTCCGCGTTTGCATACTGTCTACGCTATTGACAACTCTGTCATAATTCAATCATGCAAAGTACTGACCTTTTGGAGGCTTTGTCTCCAGCCCTAAACCCATTGTTTTCCCCGGGAACGGACTAGCCTACAGGCACATTTTCCCCTATAAGACCCCCTGATTTTGAGCATCTCTTCGGATCGCTCTGACTTCCATCCTGCCTTGCTGTCGCTCCGTTCGACGAGCTTTCCCTTCAGCTTCCATGTGCTGAGAATCTCCGCTCCAACTGACTTTTCTTCTAATAAACAGGGTTTCAGGATCAGGTGTAATATTTCCCCTGAAAAATCCCTGTCAAAAACCCTCTATCCAACTCCTACCTTTCTTTCATTAGGTCTGTGTGAGTGTTTGCATATATACATTTTGGCTGTGTTTCAAAAGAAAGAAAAACAATTTTAATTTACTTCTTTTTGATTATTGACTCAGCCTGACCCTGTAAACATTGGGTTCAAGATTTCACTAGGTTCCGTGCCTCTTGCATTGCTTAGCTTGTGCTCTTGCTAGTTCCCATTTCCCAGTAATTGGAGCACATTGAGGTGTCCCTCACAGGACCCCAGAAATCAGGGTGACAGTTTTCTCTTCTGAACAATCAATGGTGGGATTCGTTACACCATTCCAGTCACCCATAAGAATTAATTGTTGGTAGTCATAATCTAAGATTTTCAGTTGGAGTTTTTCATAAAAATCAGTCTTATTCTCTAGGGGGCCATATATACCCACCAATAGTATTTTGGATTATTGAAGTTCAATCTCCACTGCCAAAAAGTGTCCCTTTGTGTCTTAAATACTTCTTTTGGATTATATTTTTTCTGGACCTATAATGTAACACCTTTTTTCTTCTTATCAGTAGTTGATGAGAAGTCTTGCCCTAGTCTAGGGTTTTGTATCTGTTTGATATCTCTGGTTCATATTCTTGTTTCTTGTGTACAAGTGATATTTGATTTATGTTTCTTGAGGTAGTGGAAGACTTTTTCCTTTTGATTATCGAATTTATCCCTTTGATATTCCAAGAAACAATTTTCAGTCCCATGATGTTCGTATGTTTGTTTAACTATCTTCTGTTTCTTGTGATTCTTGTTCTTAACCTTGTTCTGTCTCCGATTCTTCTTCTTCTTCTTCTTCCTGTTTGGTATTGTTGTCACAGCCCAGTGTTTCCTTCTTGCTGTAGTCTTTGTCCAGTCTCTCCTAGTTCTGTCCTTTGTGAATCTGTTTCTTGTCCAGCAGAAGTTGCCTTCCCTGGCTCTTGGAGATTTGTTTTGGAAGTTGGTTTATTCTCTTCTGTGCTGCCTAGATCTTCTCTATGTCTTTTGAGAAAGTCTGTAGCTTTCATTATTGAGTTTAGCACATATCTTTTTTGATGGAATGTAACTGGTATACCTTCGTATCTTCCCCAACTATATGGCACAACTTTTTTTTTGTAGGAGTTATGAATCCATAATCTTTTCGTTTCTTTAGTATCTGTGAGGATACATCCTTGAAAATCTTTGCATCTTTTCCTTCTATTTTTAAAGTGTTGGAGTAGCTCTGTTGAATAAATAAATCCTTTACTCGGTCTCTAACAAAATAAACCACGGTATCACGTGGGACATTCCTTTTCTTACCTATCAGGGAGTTCACTCTGAAAATCTTGTCAGTCTCTGAGTCAATTTGGTCTGTTGACCATCCAATAAATTCTGCTAGGGCTTGTATTAGGTGTATATATACATTTTCTTGCAGAGTTTCTTCGATTCCTCTGATTTTTATACATTTGTCTTGATATTTCAGTTCCATGCGGGTATTTTTGATTTGTTCTTGTTGTATTGATTGTTTCATGTCTTTGGATTTCTTCTCCAAATAGGTAGTTTTCTCTTGTATGTCGTCTACTCTCTTGTTTAATTTTTTTCAAGTCTTTGGTTATAGACTCCAATTTAGCTCTAAAGTTTTCTACTTCTTTCTTGACTTCCTTGAATTCTGATGATAAGTCTTTCATCTCCAATCTCATTTCTAGCTCAGTTTTTCTCGTTTCATCTATTAAAGTCATAGTGAGGTCTGTCTGTTCTGGATCTTTTAAGGTTTCTGGCAATTTAGAGGGTTCTAGTAGTTTAGCAGTATCAGGGAGCTTCTTCTGTGTCATTTAAACTGGAGTTGTGATTGTGCCAAGCCTTCCTTGTCCTTCAAGACATGGTGTAGTTGAGAAGTGTTTTCTCTTAATCAAATCCTGTTACTAATATTTCAGATGTCAAATATCCAGTGTCAGAAATTTATGTGTCTCTTCTATTGCATATAAATTGTCAGCTTAATCTTTCCAATTAGACTGTCTACATTATAGTAATGATATTAGAGCTATTAACTTAAACTGTGTTGTTACACTGGCTTGTTCTAAGCAGAGAACTTAGTAAATCAATTCATATAGTAATAATGTAAGTTCAATTAACTCAGTACAGAATTATTATCATTCACGTACACAATTCATATATCACTTTTTTTTTATCAGTGAAGAATATATAGTCAGTTAGATAGGTTAATAAGTTAGGAAAAGTAAGGTTAGGTAGCAGTAGATAAGTCAACACTTAATATATATCAACACATCAGTCTGTTCAAGCATATAAATAATGAATTGAGACACTAATAAGTAGTTTAAGATTAATCACTAATCATTCTCTAATATTCAGATATCTGTTACCATATGATCAATTGCTATGTGATCAGTACTATACAAATCAAATTAAATAAGCAAGTTCTTGATTTCTGTCACTTTCTGTGAACAATTAACTGTAGTAAGTTGATTTCACGTTATTAAAGTTTCATTACATTATACTATTAGTATTCAAATCAACAAACACTATTATACTATATATTTCTCACTACATAAATCAATTGCTATTTTAACAGCCTTTTTTTACCAAAAATCACATTTGGACACAAGAGGGCAGTATAGGCTCGCATTTACATGTGGGGTTCTTTTTATGTTTTGTTTATTTCCTCTCCCAGTACACTCAGGTGCGGCTTATCTTTGACCTTGAAGTACAGGTGTGCTCACTTTATGTCTTGTTACTAGTTGGGGGAATTGTCTTTGAGATGTTATTGTTGGGGAAATTAAAAAAAATATTTGAATATTGAGAGACCTTGATAATGAGACTCTCAATCAGCAGAGTATTTTAGTAATTGCACAAAACGGAAGTTGAACAGATCACCAGTCCCACTTCTTTAACTCTACCCCAAACACACTTAATCTAGCTCAAAATAAACACAAAAACAGTTTGGTTAAAAATATAAAAGAGTTTACTCACAAAAATCTTGTGCATGGTCTACACAGGTTCAATTCTTGAGGAAGGTAGGAAGAAAAATAAAGCACTCACATGCTTGCTGCAAAATGATCCCTGTTAGGAGACTCAGAGCACGCTTTCAGGACAAAATGGCGAAGACAAAAGGGAGAGTAAATGGCCAGAGAACCTTTTTCAAAAGAACAAGGAATGCTGGAGGAAGAGGTGTTAACCAACAAACAGGAAGTTTCCTCTCTAGGCTATCTCTCTATGCTTACAATAGACATGCAAACAAACTAGCTATTCAATTAGGCATGCAAAGGTTGCCAGTCCCAACAGTTATAACATATGCCAATAAAGAGAAAGCAAAAGAGAGTCTCAAAGTAAACAGCCCAGTCCAAGTCAAAGCAAAATAGGACAAATAGTGTTTGTATAGAAACCAATTTCCCCAACACGTTCTCTCTTCTTTAAA
This sequence comes from Iguana delicatissima, assembly GCA_948472985.1. NCBI lineage: Eukaryota > Metazoa > Chordata > Lepidosauria > Squamata > Iguanidae > Iguana > Iguana delicatissima. Next base: position 34,692 of record CAOKZL010004008.1, read on the forward strand.
CCACATCCAACAAGGTCTCCAATAGTCTCCCAAGTTTCAGCTAGCAGTCGGATATCTGGAAATACACAGTCTAAAGTGGTAGTAGTCCCATACAATCCCGTAATTACCCGGCTTAGAAGCTGCAACAGGACAATGACGATCAGCCTCCCCAACAATGTCCGTGGCCAGCTCGAACAGAGATCCAGCGATCTTTCTTATTTCCTGGGCGCCGCTCGCTGGGACCAGTTTCAGTCGGGTCTAAAAAGTCTCTAATAAGACTCTTTAGATTTCTCCTCCCAAAAGGGCAGCTTCCTCAGTCTCTCTGAGATCCATTAACACACATGAGAACCAGCTCAGTCAGAACGAGACAGACTGTCTGTTTGGTCAAGTCTGGTGTTGGTTTTTTTAGTAGGTTTGTGTAATGAGAAAGTATATTTATATTTGTATAGATGCTGGTACTGTGAGTTTATTATTAGTGGATTATATTTTGAGTTGCAAATTTGGTTATTGTGGAGTGTCCAGTTGTCTGATTCTCTTCTATTTAGTTTATTTTTAATTTATTTTTAGTTGGTCAAAGACAATTATATAGCTGAAGGGTGCTTACCATTCAGATAGGATTTATGCCATTGGAGGTTAGCTTATCCTTAATTCTTGGAGTTCGTTACTTGCAGCTTACAGATCTTAAATATTCAAAGTCTTTAAAAAACAGCCACGAGTCTTTACCCTAAACCAGGGGCCGTCACGGGGTAATGTCGACTCAATCCCTTCAGCGATGTCTGTGACCGGTTTCGACGGAGTCCAACGATCTTCTCCCTTTCACTGGGCATTAATCGCTGGAAAACGGATCTAGCGAGTCCCTCTGGTCTTCTTTTTTCAAAGAAGCAACTTCGTCCCATCTTCTTGGACTTAGAGACAGGAACGTGACCCCGATCGGCGGGCGCACTTTCGCAGCTGTGCATCCTAACAGATTGCTATGCTGCCGGAAGTTGACACAATTACAGTTCTGAGATTCCACTTCAGACTGCCACGACTGCATCCTATGGAGTCCGTGGGTTTGCAGTTTGGGAAGGTGCTAGAGTTCTCTGACTGAGAATTCTAAATGCCCCTCCCTAACTACAAATCCCAGGATTCTCTAGGAGGGAGCCGAAGCAGTTAAAGCAGAATCAAAGCACTATAATTTAGTGTGAAAGAGCCTCAGCAACATCTGAAAGACTGCATAGTTCTTACCCCTTGTACTTACAGAAGGAAGGGAGATTATCTAAAGAAAAAGAAAAATGTAAGACTTACAACATTTTCTAATTTTTGAATTTAGTTTGCTGTTAGCACAATTTACGAACTAGTGGTTGTTAGCAACTTTTCTTTCTAAAGCAGAATCAAATTATTGACAAGAATCAACAATGAGCAAGTTATTTCCAGGCAACTGTCTCACCTTCTTTCATGGATTTAAAGGAAAGTGTTTATCCTTGCTTATCCTTTGCGTAGTGTAACACTAGCACCACATAACTAACACCTTTGCATTCCTATGCTAATCTTCCCACAGGAAAAAACATGGATTAAAAAACTTCAGTCACCTGAGTGACATGTCCCTAATAAATCCCTTTTAATGGGCTTGGTGATCTGAACTGGTGCTAGAAACTAGCATCTCTTCCATAGCTACTAGTATATTTTCCCTGGTGAGGAAGAGAGACTGAATTATTGCAGCTAGGTGATTCAGCATTATTTATCACTACCCTATGGGTCTTGGCCCTGCTACCTGGCTATTGGAACTTTTCTGACTTTGCAAGACTGCTTCATGCTGCCTTTGAAGCAAACTGGGTTATAATGTGGTGGCAATTTTGTTGTTGTGTGCTTTCAAGTCATCTCCAACTTATGATGACCCTGAGGTGAACATATCATGTGGTTTTCTTGGCAAGATTTGTTCAGAGGGGGTTTGCCAGTGCTTTTCCTCCAAAGGCTGAGAGACGGTGACTTGCTCATGGGTTTCCATGGCTGAGCAGGGATTAGAACTTTGGACTTCAGAATAGTAGTCTAGCACTCAAACCACTACACCACACTGGCTCCAAAAATGGGATTGCTGGTCTCCTTTTACACTGGATTGTTATGAGGATGACTAGGATGTAAAAAGTTAATTCCTACTTCTAACCATGCTTGTGGCTTCCCCTGCTGTTTAAAGTATAACAACAGCACTATCAAATTTAATTCATTGCAAAATAAACAAATAAAAAACCTGATTGTATACAGAATGCTATTTAAACAATCATTATTCCCTTTCCTGAAGCAGGAATATTTAATTTTTTCTTCTCATTCTTATAAAGAAGATTTGTTATGCGAACAGGGGAACATATACACATGAATCATTTTAGAATAACTGATGCCTCCAAGCCACTTTGGTCATTTGTTTTCTGGTGCCTTTATTTCCATTTATGCTGGTAGAAGTCAGTCTCTTCCTCTCTCTCTGCCCAGGACAGGTTGTTCCACTTAACAGAGTGAAGCAACTTTCTTCAGACTGCACAATGAAAAGTGGATAAATGAGGGCAGGAACTGGTACCCAAAACATGCAATAAAATTGTTAAACATGCAAAATAAATTGTTGGGATGGAAGAGAAATAGGAGGGTAGAAGGATGGGAGTTGTTTATAGTATCATAGAGCTGGAAGGGACTACAATGGCCATCAAGTCCTACCTGCCATGCAGGAATACACCATCAAAGCTTTTCTGACAGATGGCCATCCAGCACTGTTCTAAAATCTTCAAAGAAGGAGACTCCACCGCACTCCCAGGCAGAGTATTCCGCTGTTGAATTGCTCCTACCATCGGTAAGTTCTTCCTAATATTTAGGTGGAATCTCTTTTCCTGTAGCTTGAAGTCATTGCTCCATGTCCTAATCCCTGGAACAGCGGAAAACAGGCTTGCTCCATCTTCCATATGACATCTCTTCCAATATTTAAACATTATCATGTCACCTCTTAGACTTGACCAAGGTCAGATTTTCAAGGTTGAGCAGGAATTACAGCCATAGTCTCCAGGGCCATAGTCTGATGTTCAAACCCCTACACCATGGTGGCTCTCAGACTTTCTTTGGTCTGAATTTAATATATATATATAAAGCTTGAGTTCAACAACATGGGTTCAGCTCTGCTAAGAAACCAACAGAATAACCTAGGGCAGTCACCGTCTCTCAGCCTGATCAGCCTCATAAGCTTGTTGTAGCAGAGGTGAGGCTGATGACCATAAATGGCACGCTGAGCATTTATGGTGTATAGGAGGAACACATGGCACATGAAAATGAATTTTGAGGACATCATAGACAAGTTTGAAGCAATGAAGGCAAGAAAAATAATACTAATACTGAAAATTGTTTGTACATGGAAAAAGTAAAATTTCTGAATAATGAAGTTTTGTTTTTCTCCAGAGTCATAATAATGTTTAACAAAGAAAGAAGAAAAAAAGATGGAATTGGAATGATATGCATGCAGGGATGGAGGGTGGGGTGGGGGTAAGAAAGTAGGGGATGCAATTTTCATGCTTGCCCTAGGCTCTGTTTATGCTAGATATGTGAGGAAAGGTTGGAGAGATATGCCACTGTTCTTTTGGTACTTGTCTAGAAATTGTTTATTTTAAGAATTGTTAATTTTAATATAGAATAGAATAAGAATGATTTATGATTTATCATTTAAGATTGCAAAGTAATAATTGTTTGTTTGTTTGTTTTTAAATCTAATAAGCAAGAATTGCTATCAGCCTATTTAGAATTTAATTCTCAAGCAGTTTTGTAAGCTTAGCTCTACTATGAAAATGAATAGGCAACTGCTAGCTAAAATTGTTTTAGGATTTACATCAACTTTTGGAGACATTAAAAATAAAAGAGAAAGAATTCAGAGAAAACGTTGCAAACTCCAAGTTGAGATTAGAGCTAAAATCACTGCAAGATCAAATAGCTTCTACAAATATGGCGCAAATTGAAAGAAAAATAAAGTACTACCGTCTAAATTCTTTTGAATTCGCAAATAAACCAGGAAAATGGCTTGCATATAAATTAAGAAGAGAACGAGAAAAGAGAAGGATACTCAAAATTAGTAAAGATCAAAAAGAAATCACAGATCAAAAAGAAATCAAGAAAATTTTCCAAAATTATTACAAGAATTTATACGCTAGGGATTTACCATTCAAAATAGAAAATAAGAAGACGATGAAATACTTAGACAAACAAAGAATCCCTAGAATAACAGAAGACCAGAGAAATATATTAAATGCAGACATAACAACTACAGAGGTAGCCCAGGTAATAAGAAGACTTAAAAGATTTAAAGCCCCCAGACCAGATGGCTACACAGCTAGCTTCTATAAGGATTTTGAAGCAGAAATACGAAAACCCTTGACGGATACCTTTAACAGCATAAAGAAAAAAGGCCTCCCCAATACTTGGAAGCATGCGAATATAGTATTAATAGCAAAAGAAGGTAAAGATCCAACACAACCCGAAAATTATAGACCGATATCTCTCTTGAATACCGATCATAAAATCTTCGCTAATATCTTAGCAGAAAGATTTAAAAAAGTTTTACAAGACCTGATACACTCTGATCAAAATGGATTCCTATCTAGCAGACAATTGAAAAATAATGTAAGGACCCTTTTGAATGTGATAGAACATTTTGAAAAAAGGAACAAAAAAAAACCTCGCAATTTTATTCCTGGATGCTGAAAAAGCCTTTGACAGAGTAAGATGGTCATTTCTGATAGAAGTCTTATGAAGAATGAATTGCAGAGAAAACTTTGTGGGATGGATTGACCAGATCTATAGAGAACAAAAAGCTAAACTTATTGTGAATGGTGAATCGACAAAAGAAATAGATATATGTAAAGGAACGCGGCAAGGCTGCCCACTGTCGCCACTTCTCTTTATAGCGACATTAGAAGTCTTGAACAACAGTATTCAAGAGAGATCGGACATAAAAGGAATAAATATAGAAGACCAACAATACAAGCTTAAAGCCTTCGCCGACGACCTTGTCTTCCTTACAGAAGAACCGATATTTGGAATCGAAAAATTAAACCAGGAACTGAAAAGATTTGGGAAGGCAGCAGGTTTAAAAAGAAACAAAAATAAATCTTACATAATGCTGAAGAACGTAAGACAACAAGAACGAGAGGAAATTACTCAAAAAACGGGATTCAAGATTGAAAAGAAAAGAAAATTTTTGGGGAATATGGCTTACTATAAACAATAGAGATCTATTCGATAACAATTATTTTAAAATGTGGAAAGAAATATCTGTAGATTTGAAAAGATGGTCCAATCTGAATTTGACACTGCTTGGAAAAATCACGATGATAAAAATGAATGTCCTGACAAAATTAAATTTTCTATTTCAGAACTTACCAATCATTACAAATGAGAAACCTTTCCATCAGTGGGAGAAAGAATTGGCAAGATTCATTTGGAACGGCAAAAAAACCAGAATTAAATGGAAATTGTTGACAGAACAAAAGACTAGAGGGGGCTGTGATCTTCCCGATTTAAAATTATACTATTACGCTAGTGCAATGACATGGGTGCAAGATTGGATTATGTTAAAAGATAAAAGAACATTAACTTTAGAAGGTGCTGACGTGCGGTTTGGGTTCCATGTCTCTTTATGGTATGGAAAAGAAAAAATTGACAGAGACTTTAACAACCATTTTGTGAGAAAATCTTTATTAAAAATATGGAAGAACGTGAAGAGATCTATTTATAATAAAATTCCTCTATGGTGCTCTCCCCAGGAAGCTTTCTATGGGCAATGGAAAGATACAAATCAAGAATGGCTTCGATAGGGCAATTTACTGATACAAGAGAAACAAGGAGGACTTAGAATATTAACGCGAGAAGAACTCAACCAACAAAACATAGAGATGAATTGGTTCCCATACCTGCAATTAAGAGAACGATTTAAAATGGATATAAAACTACAAGGCACTGCAACCCAAAAGACATACAATGGGTTTGAAACTATAATATTCTTGAATCTAAACGGAAAATTTCATTTTTTTACAAATATTTCTTAAAGCGAAAATTAGAAGATGAAACTGTGAAGGAATCCATGATAAAATGGGCTCAAAATATTCAACGAGAAATCCCTTTAGACCAGTGGTTCTCAACCTGTGGGTCCCCAGATGTTCGTGAACTTCAGCTCCCAGAAGCCCCAGCCACTATGGCCAATGCTCAGGGCTTCTGGGAGCTGAAGTCCACAAACATCTGGGGACCCACAGGTTGAGAACCACTGCTTTAGACTATTGGGAAACTGCTTGGAAGAATACAATAGAATCTACTGGAGCCCAGGACTTAAAAGAAAAATTCATCAAAAATATGTATAGGTATTATCTTACACCAGTTAAGATAGGCAAAATATACCAAACAGGAAACACAGGTGCTGGAAATGTAAGGAGACAGCGGGTACCTTTTATCATCTATGGTGGACCTGTCCTATCACAAAAAATTATTGGACACAGATACATAAAACCATAACAGAAATATTCAATATAACATTTCCAATTGACCCTGAACTTTATTTATTGAACATGACACATATGTTGGACAAAATTTTTTTACTTCAATATAAATATGTAATATTATATTTGATAACAGCAGCAAGAATGTTATTCACAGGATCCTGGAAACTTCCTCATGTACCAAATGTAGAACAATGGTTGCCAAAAGTGATAGAAATGAAACAATATGATGAATTTTCAAACTACTTGAAAGGGAAGCGAATTGAGAAGACGGAAGAAAAATGGCTACCAGTTATTGACTATTTGAAAGGATATGACAAATAAATAATCAATAATGTTAAATATAAAAAGTAAGTTTAAAGAAACAATGAGATTTAGAATTATCTCGATTTTTTATAGGAAACAAATACAATAAATTAAGAGATTATGGAAAATCGAGGAAAGGTACACGGTTAAATTAAGGTATTGCTTTTCTTTGTTTTAAAAGGACTTGATGTTTAAATATGCTTCTTTTGGAAGCAAAGAAAGTGCAAGAAAAGGTGTACTTAACAGAGAAAAGGTTGAATATAAGGGAATTTCATTTGTTGAATGTTAGCGGGAAGATATTAGACCAGGTATTTGGCAAGGGAGGTCAAAAATGTAATTGTATAGCTTCTTAACATAAAAATAAATCAAAGAGGTATATATGTATGTATGAAAATTCTGAATTATGTAAACAAGCCTGTAAATCTAATTAATTTTTTAATTTTTATTATTTTTAAAATAATAAAAATAAAAATAATAAAATAAGATAAAATAATAATTAAAAAATAAAAAAATGTTTTAGGATTGAATGGTTGGTTTGTTACTGTCTTAATATTACTCACTGTTGGTAATAGGAGTAGCAGCCAATTTTTAGTTATGTGTAGTAGTGTAGTTTAATATTTGTTAGTTTTCTTAGTTCTTAAGTTTTTGCTTCTTTTTTCTTTAATATTATATTGTTCAGTAGCTTAGGTTAGTTTATAGCTTGTGTTCCTGTAGTGTTTTTCTGCGTTTTTTTCTTTTATTCAAATAATTATACTTTTAAAAAGGAAAAGGGAAAAGAAGCAACCACCAGCATTTGAGCCTTAGCGACGTCTATGGAGGGAGCCCCCAATTTGAAATCTGGACTGATCACAAGAACTTGTTTGCCCTCCACACATAACCTCTTTCAGGCTGCCCCAAGCTGTAGTTCAAGCCTTAATTAAACATCTGCCAGGTAAAAATAATTTCCTAGCTGAAGCCCAGCCAAGATGGCCACAACCTGTGTCAGGGGCCTGAGGTGATCAGTAGAACGTTTGTTCTATAACAACCAGGGCTGGCAGTAACCACACGTAGGGTAAAGGCAAAGCAAAGGGCAAAGAGACCCCTAATCATTTATTGGAAGAGTTCCTAGAGGCTGTAAAACTAGCTGGAGATGGGAACTGAGAAAGAGCTGAATGTGAGAAGGGGTTTGGTGCAAAGGAGAGTGGTTGTGTGTGTCTGAAACCATGCAAGCTCAAGGGGTGCAACACTGGTGCCAAATCAGCATAGCTTTTTGGTTTTGTTAAAACATTGTGCCTGGTGCTCAGAGACCATTGGTGGCCCAGGCTGTATGAGGATGTAGAAGTTTATATGCAAGTGTGTCCAAATCTGTGTGCAAAATAGATGGGGGAAAACCACGAGGACTCTTACGTATGCCTTCCCAACGCTGGGTGCACATTGTGGACTTATCAACCTATTTGCCAGCAATCAAGAGACTGTAATCTAGGTAATCACTGATCTCTTTTCTAACAAGTGCATTTGGTACCCTACAAAACCTTGCCCACAGCCACCCAACTGAGTAAGATACACAATGTGTACAAACTACATGGGGCCCCTTAAAGGTGGTAATAGATGAGGGCAGCCAATTCACACCCCAGTTTTGGAAGACTTTCATGAGATTGCTAGAGCTGGAGCAAGGACTGAGCAGATGGATAGACAGAAAGGGTGAATCAGATGCCTGTGTTGTTATGTTAACTATCAACGGAATGATGGGGCACTGTTACCTTTTGGTGAGATGGCATAAAACAACACACTAGATCAAAGCACAGGACATGTCCATTTTGAAATTGTATATGGCCAAACCTTGAAAATTTGATATCCCAGGAGGTCATGCAGACTGACCCCATGTCCATGACAGAATAAGCAATAAAGGTCAAAACTGCCTGGCCCACTATTGTGAGCTCCCTGGACTGTGCTAGGGGAATGTATAAAAGACATTCTGCCCATAAAGGGCAGTGTCTACTTGTCCAATAAGGTGGATCCTAAATACATCTTTGATCAATGACATCACTGCAAAACTGGATATTCCCAAAAACTAAAAAAAAATGCAACTTGTGTTTCAGCCTGTGAAACCAACAGGAAGGTGTCCTGAGACTAGCCAGGACAGACAAGATACAAACACAGGAACTGTCTGAGTTCTGAAGTTGTATGTCTGAGAAACTTAGGGGTATGGTGTGGGGAGGTGACATTCACGACTTTCACCAATCATTGCAATTTGTGTATGTGAAAGGGATATAAAACCTGCTACCATACAGCATATGCCAGTCTTCGCAGCTTTAGAAAATTGCTAGCTGGTTCCAAAATAAATGCTGCTGAGTGTTTCTTTGGGAAAGGAAGTTAGGTAAATGACAGCATATTTCTGTAATTTCATGACGGCTTAATGTTATTCAAGCACATAGTAAAGCTTTATTGTTTATAATGATCTTGTAGATCCTGTACGTTTTGAAGGCTGCAAGACCTCCCCTCTCAAATGAACATGTGTTCCATTCTCAAGTTAACATTTGCTGCCATTTAACACCCACTCAGTCAGTCCACTTACTCAATGTTGCTACATTTTCAGAAACCATCACAGATTTCCTAGGGACACAGGAGTGTGTCTTGCTGGATGCTCAACTCTACATCAAATCAAAAGTTGAAGACATTGTCTTGGTATGTATAAATGACGTTCCACCCCTTTGATATTTTTGCCACCACTTTGATGTTTTTGCCTATGGTGGTCATGATATTTTCCTGATCTCTTGCAGCTCAGCCAACCCTGTCCCTTAAATTTTCCTAGGTCACACATAAACGAACATGTTGCAGTGTTTGCATAGACTTTCCTTGATTTATAGCAGTGGTACCCCCCAAAAAATTGGTCCTCCAGATGTTTTGGACTTCAGGTCCCAGAAGCCTAAGCCAACTTGGTCAATAGGGATTCTGGGAGCTGAAGAAAAAACTCCTTGAGGACCTAAGTTTGGGAATCACTGATTTATAGCAATTACATGCACACACACGGGCAGAAATGATGAATTTAAGCAACATTTTTACATCAGACTAATATATTGCTGTATGTTTGTTTCTGCACCTCTGTAATAATCTGTTTATCCTGCATATTTGCAACTAAACACATCATTATGTTATCATAAGTTTTCTGTTCTCTTTCCTCTATAGGGAAAGTGACCCTCAAAAGGATGTCTTGAAAAAAAGGATAGCTGAGGAAGTATGAAGCAATTCCCTTCCCACCTTCTTGATAAAAATAGACACAGAGGGACACACACATAGCATGCTCATTCTTTTCTTCAGTTTGACAGTGCTGGCAGTCTGGCTTATGATTTTCCCCTTATTGTGCTATGGCGCATGCTCAGAGCATTTGCTAAAGTTAAGTAGTAACTACGTAGCAGTCACCAAGTGATAAAGCAAAATAATCTCTGAAACAGTTCTGCTTCTCTCACTGAGCCAGAGAGTCCTGAGGTTCTTTTTATCATTAAAACATTTTACCATGTGAGATAGGTACCCCTTATTTGAATGTGGTGAAAATTCAGACCTAGCTTATCCTGCACTAACTACACCACAGTACAAACAGGGCAAATTAAGGCAGCCATCCCATAGAAATCCCATAGAAAACTGACAAGGGAACAAATAATTGATATTATAATATAAACATGCAGCTACAACCACCATTTTGACAAAGAGTGTAATATATCACAAGGTTTAAATTGTAATATTTATATTTTACATGTTATCCTACTAGCATTCAAGGAGTTCAGGTAATAGATATGATCCTCCCTCCCTCTCCCATTTTATGTTCACAACAGTCCTGCAATTTAATTAAATGCTGCCTGAGCTTGTGATAGGTTTGCACAGAATGGAAGAGAATGTTTAATAAAGTAAAGACCAAACTAGATGCAATGGCTTTCTTGTGCTTGTGTATGCATGCTTTCAAGTCGCCTGTTGACTTGTGGTGACCCCCTTGAATTCCCCAGGTAATAACTTTGACAGAGGCTACTCTCAAAGTGGCAGAATTAGCCACATTCAGGCTCAGTTAAGGAGGGACCATGGGCTAATTCAGTCTATAGGATTATAGCATTATTATTGCACTTTAAGTGCCATAGTTCCATCCTATAGAATTCTGAGACCTGACTTCTGGTGTTGATCTTAAAGTAGGTTGCCAGTACCCCAACATAGTTTTGATATTTCTCTCTCTCTGATCTTAATAGCTGATGAGAGAAATTTAGCAACTGTAGGGTTATGTTCAGACATATGTCTTTCAACAGGATTTTTACAAGGAATTTTCCAAATGGCCCAGCATACAGCTTAATAAGGGAGAGATCAAATGATGGCAACTCTGACTATAGGAAATATGAGATAGCAAAATATGTGACATTGATTCAACATCAATGAGCCCTGGTATCGCAGTGGTTAAATGCTGATACTGCAGCCACAACGTTGTGAGTTTGATCCTGCAGTGCCCCAGGTTGACTCAGCCTTCCATCCTTCTGTAGGTTGGTAAAATGAGTACCCAGCTTGTTGGGGGCAATTAGCTAAACACATAGTAAACCGCTTAGGGAGTGCTTAGCACTGATAAACGGTATAGAAATGTAACTACTGTTGCTATATTGCTGACATCTTGCAACCCGCAAGGATAAAGCCTTGTGGAAGTGGGCAACCCAACATATTAATGAGATGGAATTAATGAATGTCTATTTATATTTTACTTAATTATATTGTCTATGATTTTAATTTACTTCATGTATTTATATACTATTGATGCATTGATATTCTATTTTATACTTTTATATCCTGTTCATAGTCTTAAGCTATTTATATATTTTTATTTTTAGTAGGTGTATTTTCTCTATCATATAATTGGATGGTCAGCTATGTTGGATCTATAGACCATAAGATAAAGTTTGATATGATTTGATTCAAAGTTTGGTGAGGCTCTAGTGATCTCTGGTTGAAAATTCTAAATGCCTCTCTGTAAACTGCCAATCCCAGGATTCGCTAGGAGAAAACCATAGCTAAGGCCATTTCCACACTACACTGTTACAGTGCTATTATTCCACTTTCAACGTCCTGTGGAATTCTGGGATCTGTAGTTTACTGAGGTCAAAAAGCTCTCTGGCTGAGAATTCTAAAGGCCTCTCCCTAAACTGCAAACCCCAGGATTCCATATGATGTTGAAAGTAGAATAATAGCATTATAACAGTGTAGTGCAGAAATGGCCTAAGTCAGTGGTTCTCAACCTGTGGGTCCCCAGATGTTTATGGACTTCAGCTCCCAGAAGCCCCAGCCACTATGGTCAATGCTCAGGGCTTCTGGGAGCTGAAGTCCAAAACATCTGGGGACCCACAGGTTGAGAACCACTGGCCGAAGTGGAATAATAGTGCTATAATTTGTAGTGTGCTTGGGGTCCAGCATTTCCATATATGTACTGACTGTCATTAACTACAAGCATCTGCAGGAATAAACATATTTTATTATTAATTTATTTAAGTTTCACCTTATCCTCAAGGCAATGAAACACAATTTAAGTATCAGCTTCTTGAAACCAACTTGGATGTTTCAAGTGTTTCTTCTGTTTGTCTCTGCAGATTTTGATGCCTTGGCGAGCCTTTGTGATATTGGCAAAGCTTCCAGTCAAGGTAAGTCCTGTCCATGGACTGTGTAAACTTTACAAACAAGTCTGGAAATCTTAGTGGCAGGACAATTGAGAATAGAGATGTGATGAAATCCACAGATTCCAATAGAATCTGAAGGTGCAGCATCCTCATAGTATTGGACGGCCTTTCCTCAATTAAATATTGAGGTGCTCAGGAAGAATCCTTGAAATTATTGAGATTTATTTATATGCTTGTGGAAAATACTGCTTTAAAAGCAATGGATGAAAAAGGATGCAAATGAAAGTGATGGGAGAAGAACCACATTTTTGCACACATGAATGCATAAAAGTATCTTTTAATTAGGTGTGAAATTAGGTGTTAATTAGGTGTGAAATTAATTAGGTGTGAAACCAGAGAGAAAACTGGTGATGCCTCCTGTAACTTATATGGTTCTGTAAAAGAAGAAATTTCAGCAGAGTGACTGGTCATACACCAAGGTAACAAGGGACACCAGTGGAAACTCCCACTTTTATGCCATTAAAGGAGCCTTCTCCTTCACTTCAACAACTCTATTTTTTCCTTAGTGTGTCTTGTCAAACAATGCTGGAAATCTCCTTGTGTTATGTGACTTCATTTTTAGTCATTTTTACATATTATGACCTTGAGAAGAACCATTGGGTTTTCTTGAGAAGATTTGTTCACAGTTTGCCATTGCCTTCCTCTGAGGCTGAGGGAGCCTGATGTTTCACAGCTGAGTGGTTTTTCAAAACCTTGTCTCTTAGTCCAAAACACAAACCACTACATCATGCTCTCACATGTAAAAAATTCCAAAAAGAGCACTGTGTAGGCAAGAGACGATCTGCTGAAGTACGTATAGGGTGGATTATGTTGGATTCATATTTCAATTACTGACTGGGGCCACAGTGCTTTTAATTTTTTTTTTTAATAGGAAGAAAATTGACATTTTTGGAAAAAAATTGCTTCATTAGCAGTACCTATTATAAACTGAATGCCACTTTGTTACTATAGGATCATAAAATACCTAGATTCCTGATTTCCTGACTTCTGTGCAGCTAAAAGAGGGATTTATCATGTTTCTATCTGCAGATACAAGTGAGTTTCAGCTTTCTGGCTATACAGACTATCAGAATGGGAGAAGTAAACCAGGTGAGCACATAACAGGTTGGAATCAGGAATTAAGATGTCCCTCCTTCTCTGCATAGGTACTGCACTCTCCTTTCCACTCTTCCATACATGTTTAGGGCCTGCCATCAATCACCCTTGGACACATGGTAGGTCAATGAAAAGCAGAATTGGGAAGGTGTAGTCCTCTAGTTCTTGCTGTACTTCCTGTGCCATTCTTTCTTATGATTTGCTATACTGGCTGGGATTGATGCGAGCTGCAGTTCAACAATCTCTGCTGCAGAGCCACTCATTCATCCTTATCTTAAAACTAAGATATCATGTTAAGTGTTTATCTTTTTGTTCTTATTTTTTAATTATTCCTGTGCACTTTCTAAGACAAAAAAAAAAAAAAAATCTGACCTGCATCAGACTGCTGTAAAATGAGTGGGACCAATATATGTCCATAATATATCCTCATCACTCAACCAAGCCATAAATAAAATAAGGAATTAGTAAATTCAAATAAATTTGCATTTTATTAAACAACAAGAATATCATAGAACGGTTCAGAAATCACACTTTGAGTATTCCTGTTGAAAACAATGGCATGGATAACATTGGAATGTTATCCTGAGTATTATGCACAAGTGCATAGAGAGAGAAAGTATCAATTTACAAACACTTCTAGGTGTGTAATTATTCTTGTAGTCTATATTTTTTTTGCATTCCATTCACCTCAAACTTGAGTTCATATTTTCCATCTACATCTAACATATAGAATATCTCTGGTAACTGGTAAATTCCACTCCCATTCACAGAAGCTTACTACCATAAGAAATGTGTTAATCTTTGAGGTCATACAAGTGAGGTCATATTGTGGAGTGAGTTTTTTTTAGTTTTGTGTGTATTTCTCCAATAAAAAAGTAGGTGATCTGATGAAGTGGATTTTGTCTACAAAAGCTTATGCTACCAACTTCTATCTTTCAGTATCACGGGTGCTTCAAGATCCTTTGTGTGTTGTACAACAATTAAATTTTATCTTTGCTCTTGCTAAACAATCTCTTTGCACTGAACAATGGAAGATGAGAGATTGGCTACGGTCTGCCAAAGTTAATTAAGTCAGTAGAACCTTTAGGAATGTGTAGCTATAGTAGTGTGAATAGCAACTCTTGATAGAATCAGGTGTCCAACGTCTCTGAAGTGCAGGAGGTGAAGTGCTTGAGTCTTCTTTTGTCTTGGATTGACTAGATGAATCTTGAAAACCTTTTCAGTCTTCTAAGGCATTGCTTCTCACTATGTCTGTGAAGGACCAGTAATTCTTTCCAGTGTGCCAGGTTCCAGTCCAAAGACCACCATTTTCAATAGCACTATTTAAGCGGAATTTTATATATTTACTTATAGTGCACATGCACGCACATTTGCATATCTGTATACTAATTGCATATCTGTCAAGGCCTCCTGAGGCAAAGTTGACACCTGTCCACTATCTTCTTCATACACAAGCTAACTGTCCTGCTGAATCTTCATCCAAGCCTGGTGATGGGATAGCACCCTCCATAATATCTGATAGGAAGTGGGGACTGGCTGTGTGGTACTCTCGGCTTCTGGCCTGCATACTTTGCCACTGATCTGAAGAAACCCCAATACCCATTCCCTGAGCTACCTCAAATCAACTTAGTTAGAACGTTCCCCATACCAACATTTGTTGTGTGCCTTCTAGTCATTTCCAGCTTATGGCTACACTAAGGCAAACATATCATAGGGTTTTCTTGACAAGATTTGTTCAGAAGGGTTTGGCATTGCCTTCTTCTGTGCTGGTGACTTCACAAGGGTTTCCATGGAAGAGTGACCCTGGTCTCTGGAATCAAAGTCCAATGCTCAAACCACTACACCTCCCTGTGCAAAATTTAACAATTAAAATATTTATTTAGGCTGAAGCTACCATTGGTCTGTTTTTGTCCTGAGTAATTGAATTGGACTCCAAATTTATCCTTTATTTGGATGGTTAGCGTTGTACGTCTGACATTTTACTAATCAAATTAAAGTTTTTTGAAGAACACAGCATGAAACCCGAAAAGCAGAGAGGCTGCCTGAAGCATGATTTGCATTATGCTGGTCTCTTACTCTTTTGCTGTTGTTGGTTTTTAAATTCAGAAAAATGTTTTCCTTGACCGGTTGTCTGATCTGGTATGCTTATGGGAAGGTTCTTAACATTGTTCGGATCCATTCCTAATTACTGCAGGTATTAAAAAAGTTTATTATAACTCCCAGAATGCCCAAACCAGTTAAAGCCTAAGAGAGTAACATTTCTAAATATTTATGAAACGTGCAATGTATTTATTTCTTTTAGATACCCTAAGATTGTGATCACAATGTTAGAGTAGGAAATAAATTTCTTAAATAAAAATATTCTTATGTGGAAGACATATTGGATGAGGTGGCTCTTAAGTTCTGCCAGAGGTTGACCCTGCATTTCAGTCATTCTCCTGAATAATTTTTTTAATGAAATACAATATCTACAGTTCTGTATACAGTTTGTATTCACTTCCTGAGAGCCAATGTAATGAAATGCTTTAAGCATCGTACTGTGACTTTGGAGACCAGGGTTTGAATCCCTGGTCAGCCACGGAAACCAACTGGGCGACCGTTGGCAAGTCACACTCTGAAAGGCTCAGAGAAATACAACAGCAACTCCCCCGCTTGGAACAAATCCTGCCAAGAAAACCCCACTATAGGTTCATCAATTGGAAACTATTTAAAGGCACAAAACAACTTGTTTCCTATGAGAACAAGTATGATGTATCCTGGGATCAGGATTTCAGTACCTCCTCAGCCATAGAAACCAACTGGATGACTTAGAGCAAGTGAGACTCTCTCAGTCTCAAAGGAGGGCAATGGCAAACCCTCTTTAAACAAATCTTGCCAAGAAAACCCTGTGAGAGGCTTGCCATAGTGCCACTATATCAAAAACAACTTGAAGGCACACAACGACTGGCTTACTTTTTTAAACAGAGCTGTTGGATTTCCTTCTCAGCTTCCTACCTTCTTTTTTAAATTGCTAGTCAAACAAGTGGCAACCATTTTCAAAAATTTCACTCTACAAAATTGTGTTTTTCTGTAAGTGAAATGGATTGTATAAGGTATTTAAATTTGAACAGCATTAATAGAAGTGATGAGATATTAGTCTTGTATTTTCAAAAGAACTGCATTGCTTACTTGGAACTGAATCCTATTAAAATGTAGAGTGGCACAATCTAAATAGTTTAGTTTATTCTGTCTTTCACACAATGCATTTATAATACTTCATACCACTAATTGCCATGGCTATATCCTGGGAGTTGTACTTTGGGTGAGACTCTAAAGCATGTTTTTTCAACCTCCAGATGTTTTGTGCTTTAACTCAGTATTCTTAAACAAGTCCAAAATGAAAGACCAAAGGTTGAGAAGCACTGCTCTAGAGCTTCTGAAAGAAAATGTAGATATTCCACATGATACTACAAACTCCAGGATTCCATAAGATGGAGCTATGGCAGTTAAAGTATTTTCTTTCTTGCAGGATCTTGTAAGTGTGTAGACTTGTCAGCATGTTTTGAAACAACTTTCTAAATTAGTTTTCCTTATTAAAACTCACAAGAAGTTTAGCATATTTCAAATATTTCTCCACTTTCCCCCATCTCTCAAGTTTGTTATAGAAACAGATACGTCTCTTTTTGAATTCAAGTTCTTCTCCCTGGATGATTTGGAGCATGCAGTAATCCACATGGTTGCATCTCTTAAGAAGGTCTTTCCAGACTCTTCACCTGGGTATGTTTATACAATTTATAATACACTGAAGTGCATACTTGGCTTTAGCAAAGGGATTGGAATTGTACTGTCCTGCAAATGTTAAATTACATTTACAACTTTCACCATTCCTTGCCTTCGGCTGTGTCAACTAAAGATGCAGGGACTTGGAGTCCATCTACATTTGGAGTGCCCCATTAGTCCTAAAGTCCTAAAGTCCAGAATTTAAAAAAAAACCAAGAGCCAACAAAGCATTCAAAACTGTCTCCTTGTGACAAATAATTCAGACTGCTGTGGTTTTTCTTTTTTACTGGTACATGAGACATTTTTATTTTTTATTCAGTTTCATACAATAAAATAGAAAAATAATAATACATAAATACTCATTTGTACATCCGCTCAATACATCCAACATCATGCAATCCATAATTCAAAGTAATTTCTTTATCAGGTTTCGTTATATTATGTTTCTCTTTATACATTCACCAGGTTTTATCTTTAT
Source organism: Iguana delicatissima (assembly GCA_948472985.1). NCBI lineage: Eukaryota > Metazoa > Chordata > Lepidosauria > Squamata > Iguanidae > Iguana > Iguana delicatissima. The sequence continues at coordinate 52,475 of CAOKZL010004008.1, forward strand.
TATATCTAGTTTTCATTATTTCCACATTTAGACATTAAAACATTAACTTCTGTATAGTTCATCTATATTCAATATGGGAAAATGAATAGCAACGGATGATATTGTTAGAACCTACTTCACATTATCTGACTTCATTTTTCAGTTATGTCAAAACTTGAGACCCACGCCGTACACTTAAGAGCATATTGCGTAGCTAACTTTGTAGAATAGATTTGAGCCTGAAAATGAAGACAGGACAGTTTTTCAAGAAGGCATAAGCTTATAAGACTTTTGCTATAACTTCAAAAGAGAAGACTATACTACAGGTGGATTGATTCCACAGGATTCTGTCCTGGGCGCAGTGCTACTCAACATCTTCATCAATGATTTGAATGAAGGAGTGGAGGGCATGCTGATCAAATTTGCAGATGACACCAAATTAAGAGGGGTTGCTAATACCCCAGAGGACAGGATCAACATTCAAAATGACTTTGACAGATTGGAGAGCCGGGCCAAAGCTACCAAAATGAATTTCAACAGAGAGAAATGTAAGTCCTACACTTAGGCAGAAAAAATGGAATGCACAAATATAGGATGGGGGGACGCGCGGCTGGATAGCACTATATGTAAAAGCTATCTAGGAGTCTTGGTAGATCACAAGCTGAACGTGAGTCAACAGTGTGATGCGGCAGCCAAGAAAGCCAACATGATTCTTGGTTGCATCAATATGAGTATGGTGTCTAGATTGAGGGAGGTAATGGTACCAGTCTATTCTGCATTGGTTAGGCCTCATTTGGAATACTGTGTCCAGTTCTGGGCACTTCAATTCAAAAAGGATATCGACAAGCTGGAATGTGTCCAGAGGAGGGCAACCAAAATGGTGACAGGTCTGGAAGCCGTGCCCTGTGAGGAACGGTTTAAGGGGCTGGGTATGTTTAGTCTGCAGAAGAGAAGATTAAGAGGGGACATGATAGCCACGTTTAAATATTTGAAGGGATGTCATGTTGAGGAGGGAGTGGGCTTGTTTTCTGCTGCTCTAGAAACTAGGACAAGGAACAATGGATTCAAGCTGCAGGAAAAGAGATTCCACTTGAACCTCAGGAAGAACTTCCTGACGGTCAGAGCTGTTCGGCAATGGAATATGCTGCCTCGGTGTTACCCTGACTTCTGGGGGTCCCGTAGGGGACACTTTGATTTGCTCCAAGTTATAAAGGTCTTTGATGGTCTCTTTTAAAAAGAATTTCTGGCTGAAACAGTCCCTAATGTGTTGTTGACAAAAACACGGATTCCCTGTGGTCCTATTGATGTTGATGGAGTAGTTACCAGGCATTATGTATACCGTGAGACACGAAGTCCTCAGGCAGAAGCAGTTTTGGCTAAGCTGAGCTAGTAAGGAAGTATTTACAGGAATGATACAGTAGTTGGTGGTGTTTTGTTGGGCTACTCCCTTTAAATCGTTAAAGCAGTGAACCCATTGTCTGGTGAACATACAGCCCGTTAAGTCAAAAAAAAGTGTATCGTTGGACCACTGCAAGCGTTGGTCCAGTAGGAGAGTAGCATTGCTGTTCTAAGGGGAGTCCGAGGTAAGATACTGGGTGAAGTTTGATGGGGTTTAAAACCTTTTCGTAAAGGACCTCCATGTTTGAGAGTTAAATCCTTCCATGAGGCTTGTCTTACTTTTACCAGGGGAGAGGGGTGCTGCAAGGAGTCGGGATGCCTCTCCCAGGGTAGACTTAGAATTTCTAGATGTAAATGACCCATGAGGCTGGACTGGATTACTTGGGCAGAGAAGATAATAATGTTACTCTGCAATTGGGTGCACTGAATGGCTATCGACAAACCATGCATGTCTCTAACAAGAGATTTCCCAAGTTCCCCTATAATATCCCTTTCTACTCCTACTTACTGAGGCATTAATTGTCCAATAAGATCTATGTCATATGCCAGGTTAGTGAGCCCCATGGCTGATAAGACTCCTATATCTTTGGTTTTGATCCCAACTACTCTCAATTTATTGGCTAAGATTTCTGTATCAATAGCATTAAGTATTGCTCCGCCAGTCCCAATGCCTCCTAATACTGTGTCTAGAGTGTCTCATTTACTGCGGGAGTGTGGATGCGAAAAAGAAAGCCATCACTTCCTCCAATGCTCCCACTGGGTCCATGCTACCTTAAGGAATAGCTCACATACAGGCAGCACCTTTGATATATTCACTACTGTCAAATTAAGCACGATTGAGGTACTAATGGACTGGGTTTGGGAGTATGCAAATATCTCGATATCTTTCCGGATGACTGTAC
>CAOKZL010004009.1:0-55164 GCA_948472985.1 Iguana delicatissima
AAGAAATTTTGGACAAAAAGCATAGCTCCTTTGTCTTATTGTTTGTGTGCCTTTGTATGGGCAAAAATGGGGGAAAAACTGAGTTCTTGCCATGAAAATGACATTTTCATGGAAAGAAACGCCAAGCAGACTGTGGAATTACAGCAGTCTGTTCAGTGTTGGCTCTTCCAGTACAACCAGTCTTTCATATGTAGGTGCTACTTGGAGTGCAAGGTTATTTAACAAAGGAAAATGATATGTTACACTAATAGCTAGTTCCTGAATACACAGATGCAAAGAACAATGGCCTAATACATTCTTCTTCTTCAGGAATAATAAAAATAAAATTCAAAGGTTATCCTTGATATGTTGACAAATATCTTAAGATGTTTCAAATTAGCGTTCTCAAATGTGCATACAATGTTAAGAAAAAATCATGCCAGAAATTTTAAGTGTTATATAAACTCTGACCTTGCATATTCATTACTTCCACGGGAATAATAAAATTAAATATCATTAAGAATCGGGTTTATTATCCATCAGGTACCATCACTACTTCTTCATCTTGGACAGAGCTGTCACTTCCCATTATTTCTCCATCTAACTTTCACTTACTCATCAGGGACTGCTGAATAACAGTTCCACTATGGGGAAAGAACCACATGCACAGAAGGATATGAATAGAAATTGTCTCGCTCCACTGTAACAAATGGGGAAGCTGTGGGAAATGTGAAAGCTGTTTTAACTAGAGTGTAACTCTAGAGCCCTTTTTGTGCAGCATTTTCCATGTGAAAGGGCGCCTGGAGCATCGCACGATTGTGAGGAGCAATCTGCATGACGCACTCACAATCGCATGACGCTCCATGGGCCGGCAGGCGCCAATTGCGCACCTTTTCATTTTTGGCTAGAAGCCAAAAACAGTGTGCGATCGCACATTGCTTCCAGGCTCTGCGCGCACTTACCTGGCATGCGGAGCCTCCGGAGCCATGCCAGTCACACTTCCTGTCCCAGGCTGCACTGCAGAAGGAAGGGAGGGCTCTCACACGAGCAGGCAGCTCGTGCGGAGCTGAAGCACCGGGGATGCAAGAGCCTCTTACCAGAGGCTGCTCGTGCGATCCCCGCACTCCAGTGCACAAAGAAGGTAAGGTGCGGAAAGGGCCTAGGTATTACCTAGAATACCTCTAATTGGAAGAATTCCTTGAATGAAGACAAAGTGATCAGGATAGCATGAAATTGTTGCACTTAAGAGTTCATGGTTGGATGATATTATGATCAGGGTCTCTCTGGTCACCCTATTGGTGTTAAACAAGAATTTCTTTCATAGAGAAGTGGTTTAAAAAAATCACCACCATACATTGACAGTAGTCCTATCATTTATAGTTTAAGAAGCTGTCTAATACATACTCTCCAATTGTCCCAATTTAGCAGAGACAGTCCCAATCAATCCCTTCCTATTCTCCACTTTTCCAGCTGCTTTTAAAATGTCCCTGTTCCTCTCTTCTCCTTTCACTTTCTCCCTTTGTCCTCAGCTTGCTTCATTCGCTGTAAGCAGTTCAAGGTATAAAAGCAGTTTGCTTTCAATTATCCCAGCAGCAGGGAGAGGAGAGGAGGGACAGAATCTTGCCTTTCCCAGTAACATCAGGCAAAAGCAAATTACCTTGTCTGTTCTTCCTCATTAATAATTTTTGCCCTCTTAACCAGACTCTCAAGGTGGCTGGTCCACACATGATCCAGTTTTTATCAGTGAAATGTTGGGAATTATGCTTATACTGATAGAGACTATTAATTTTCTTACTTCACTTTTGTTTACAATGAGTGGCAGTAGTCCTCCAGGGTTTTATATGAGACCCCCCTAATCCAGCCCTGTTCTAAAATGCCACAGATTGAACCTGATACCATGTGAATGCAAAGCATGTGTCATACCACTGAGGTATGCCTCTTCTCCAAAATTGCTAGAATCATGAAGAATGGTGAAAACAGACAAGAAACACATTAATAACAGTGAGGAACTAACATCTTCCTCCTGCTTCATAACTCTTCAAGGAATTTTTCCAGCAGCAAATAGAGCAGGAGGTAGGGGGAGAGGAAGAGTCTAGATGTTTTGCAACCTTTGAAAATACTGCACCCCACCACCATTTTATTTACAAAATATGCTTATACTAAGGTTAAGACACCAACTGGCATTCAAGTAAGAAAGTCTTTTGAGCCAGAAAGTAAATGGATTGTTAAGGTTGCTGGGTTTTTTATAATCCGTTTTATTCCAGACAATGGACAACTTCATATTTGAAAGTTAAGGGAATAATCCACAATTTGGTCCCACGGAGTTCAGTGGGACTTGCTTTCCAGGAAGCATGGTTATGATCAGACTGAAAATTGTCTTCTATAAAAGGGCAATGGACACTTTGTTCTCTTGGGTGACAATCTTATAAGGCTTCATCATGACATTGTCCAGACTGGCCAGAAGATTTTCTTTTTTTAATCACTGAATGTCTATTGCATGTTCCTGCTCCTGAGCTTCCAGTTCCTCCATGCTCCTGGGGGCAGGGACAGGGACAGAAGATACAGCTGAATATGTCAGGAATTCCTCCAAAGTGCTGTATGATGCATTTATTTCACATCATTGACATTTCACATAGTCAAATATGTATAATGCCTGTCATGAGTAACAGCAGGCATCACAGAAGATCCCCCCCCCCAAAAAAAAAGGCTATCAAAGGAAAGGGCATGGTGAAATATTATTTGATCTTTCTGTCTCTCTTACATACCCAAAGATTATTATTTGGTGGTGCATGTTTGTGTATGCAAAGACCCTGTACTGAGAACAGTACTTTTAAAGTGATTTGTAAATGATTACCAGTAAAGCAATGGCATGGCAGTTTACTGCTAACACAAATTATTCAGCTTGGTTGTTGTTATAAACTCCTATACTCCAAATCAGCCAACAGTACCAAAAAGACTAGAGCATCTGGTATTCTGGGCCCCTGCTGAGAATCCACTGAATGAGACCAGTCTCCTTCCTCAGTTCTTTTGTAATTGGTTGGAAAGGTCCAAAAGATCCAATAGAAAGGTGAACTATCATTTAAACAAATTTTTAATAGGCTGCTTTGAGGACTTATATAAAAAGAAGGGGTTTGTTTCGTCATAAATTCACACTAAACTTCATCTAAAGAGTGAGGCCAGCTTTCATTGATCTCAAACTCCCATAAATATGTGAGTCCTTTGTTAAAGTTGGTATCCTGTGGTCTTGATGAAAGAGAAAAGATGTTTTCTTTCTTATTATTTCCATGGTGGATTTAAGGATGGGGCCCTTGTCAGCTTCTAATCCTACTTCATCATTCCCCAGCATGTACTAACAGCTTATCACAATTATTTGGAACAAAACACTTACAGAAAGGGGTAAGGAACAGAAGAACCAGTAAGGAAAAATGCCCTGACCCACCACAGTAGGATCGCAAACAGCCCTCAAAGGCTGTCTCTAAACAGGAGAACAAAATGGTAAATATTTTTCAATGGGAGAGAGTCTTCTTAGTGGCTCTTTCCACCCTCTAGCATTCCCTTCCATAGAAGGCTAGGCTGGCCCCCTTCCTACTCACCTTTCACCAACAGGCAAAGACCTTTTAGTTCAAGCAAATTTTAATTTGTGACATGGAATTGCTTCTCCCAGCCACAGCAGGAAAGATTAGTGGCCCATGTGGTGAATCAAGAATGCAACTTTACTGAAAGAAAGAAATGCATTTCTGTCTTCCACTTTGACGTACCAAAATGGGAGCCATGAGCCACACGCTCATAGACTATAATACAGTTTGTCCAGATTGCCAAGTCACTACAGCAAAACTCATGTGTTGTGAAAATTCCATTTAGCTAACAAATTTGATAGCAATTTTGACTATAGACTGGTATCAGTTGGTCATGCGCAGCCTCCTTTCAGATAAATATCCATTACCCAGTCTCTTGCTGAATAAACCATTACCCAGTCCCTTGGCATCATAGGGAACAAGATATACTGTGTAACCATCAGCAGTGTGAGCTTGCTGTTCTGGAGGAAATTTCCTAGGACCAAGACACACAATTTAAAAGGGATATAAGTATTTTTCTGGATTAGCCCAAGAGAAGCCTTGTTAGTTTTGCCTTCATGTGTAATTACTTGTAAGGAGGCTTCTTAATGGGGCGGGGAAATCTTATTTTTAACATTTGTAAGCTTTTGAAATAATTGTATACTATTTTTAATCTATTGTTTTAATGTAGCAATTTTTTTTTAATTTTACTGTTTTCAGCTGATGTTGAAAGGTGTCGACAGAAAGAAAGAAAGAAAGAAAGAAAGAAAGAAAGAAAGAAAGAAAGAAAGAAAGAAAGAAAGAAAGAAAGAAAGAAAGAAAGGTGATGTCTGAGCTGCTAGTAACCCACTGGAAAAAAGATCTTGGATTTAGGGTGAATAGTATAATTAAAAAGCTAAGACCCAGCATGTGGCTGGTATAGAAAAGAGAATGACGTATCAAGCAGAATTTGAAAAGGAATAAAAAACTGCCTATAATTGTACTTTCCTCATATAGATCTGTGCTGTGACCAGATTTGGAATACTTCATACAGTCATGGTCCCCACTGCTAGAGAAGGAAATTGTAGAATAGAAAGAGATGTGGGAAAGGTTGGCAAAAATGTCTGAAGGCTAGGATCATTGCATTGGTGGACAAGGAGATTTAGAGGCCATTTTGGGTCCTCCCAATTCAGACAATATATACCTGCCATTTCTCAAAACCAGTTGTTTCCAGTCACTGTTCTGCTGCTTGGGGTTATTTCAGGGTGTAAAACATTTCAAAGAGCAATTAAACCCCAAAGTTTTCAATCAAAATTGGGGTTTGGGCTCATTTAAAAAAAATAGGGGAATAGAGGTTTCAAACACTACACAGGTGTCCCTGGGCCACATATATCCTGCAGAATGCATAATTCCATACTCTGTCCTATGGGGAAAGAGTATAATTTTAGGGGGTTTTAATGTGGAATAAAAAGAAAATAAAGAGGATGACATGATATCGGTTTATAGAATTATGTATGGTGCAGAAGAAGTGAATAAAGAGAGATTTTTATCAGAGTTTCAAAATAGTAAGAAATGGAGTTGTCCAATGAAACTGGGGAAACACTGGGAAAACTTTGATTTCATCCAACCTTTACTCAAAATTTTGGCCCATATTCTACATTGCCTACTTAATAATAAATGTGTAACTGAGGCCATTTCTACCCTACACTGGCCCTTTTCGCATGGCAGTTTGCAAGCGAAAGGGCCCCTTGAGCGTTGCGTAAATGTGAGGAGTGGTCTGCATGACGCTCCATTTACGTGATGCTCAAGGCCCTCACGAGCAGTGAACAAGCATTTTTTTTTAGTTTTGGCTTTTAGCCAAAAATGACCCACGCTTGCGCAACACTCACAGGCCTGAGCCGCACTCACCTGCCGTGCAGAGCCTCTGGAGCTGGGCCGGACGCATGTCCTCTCCTCAGTGCAGCCTCCAACTCCCAGGCTGCACTGCAGAAGGAAGGGGCGGGGCGGGGCACAGGCAGGGCTCTCGTGCGAGCAGGAAGGAGCTGCAGAGCTGAAGCAGGAGGCCTGCAAGAGCCTTTCTGCCCAGTCTCCTCGCGTGAGGACCCAAACCCAGCAGCGTTAAAAGGTAAGGTGCAAAAAGGGCCACTGTTACAGTGCTGTTATTCCACTTTCAACACCTTGTAGCATCCTGGGGTTTGCAGTTTAGAGACAGGCATTTAGGATTCTCAGCCAGAGAGCTCTTTGGCCTCAGGAAGCTACAAACCCCAGAATTCCACAAGATATTGAAAGTGAAATTTTAAGATTATAACAATGTAGGGTTGAAATGGCTTAATTAAAATCTCCTGGCCCAACCCTCCTCCTTCACCCAACAGCAGCTGCACCAAGAGTTGGAAGAGTACTACTTCTGATTATCTCAGCCTCACTGGCATGAGTAGATGGAAACATCATCCTCCTGCTCCCCAGTCAGAAGCTCCCCAATCAGAAGCTGAACAGACCTGCTGCTGCCTAGTAAAGCAGGCTTGAGAGATTGCAATCAAGATGATGTTAGTGTTACTGAATAGAGAGCAGTTACAGATCTGTACCTGTAACTCTAGGGCCATTTCCGCACTACACTCTTATAGCGCGATTATTCTACTTTCAACATCCTATGGAATCCTGGGTATTGCAGTTTCAGGAGGGGCCACTTGGCCCCTCCTGAAACTGCAAACCCCAGGATTCCATAGGATGCTGAAAGTAGAATAATCACGCTATAAGAGTGCAGTGCGGAAATGGCCCAGGTTAGGATAGCCAGCATGGTGTAGTGGTTTGAGCACTGGGCTGTTACCATACCTTTTACCCATAAATATCACCCTCTTCCATCCCTAAATTTCTCTGTATCTAACCTTTCATGCTTTATTTTCTGATAGCTTTGGCTGACTCTTGAGAGTGGCTGATTTCTTCTGTTTGTGTGGTTGCTATTTCCAATAAAGCATTTTGTTTATTTTAAACCAGAGCCTCTCTCTGCAGTTATTACCAGTACACACAGGTAGAAAGATCCCGTTGTTACTCTCCTATCGCAGGTTTCCCTTGAGCTATACTTTTCCCAAATTCCAATGAGTAGCTGGCATTGTGGGTGTGTCCTAAAATCCCCCATCTCTTAGGATAACAGTGCTATGAGTCTGGAGACCAGATTTGACTCTCCACTCAGCCATGGAAACCCACTAGGTGACCTTGGGTGTGTCACACACACAGGCCAAGAAAACCCTGTAGTAGATAAGGTCACCTTAAGTCAGAAATGACTTGGAGGCACACAACAACATTGGTTTGATATATTAGATTTTTTAAAAGATAAAATATGTGAATGATACACTGTTCTTCCCTCAGGGATGGTTTTTTGGGGTGACAAGATGTTTTCATCCCTATAACATTAATATGATGAACCAGATAGACACTCATCCATTCCTTCCCAAGGAACTGAAAAGAACTTGCCTTGGGTGTTACCTGCAGTCCTTTCCTTCTGTCTCACTCATGAAAGGTCTATCATAGTCTTCTTGAAGGCATGCAACAACAACAACTTTAGGTTATGAATCCTTAGCTGCAATACAGAATGCCAGTCATTAATCTTAAAAATACTAACAAAACTTATTCCAGTCTGTTTCTGTGTTAAAGCTGACATGAAGGCATACAGATCAGAATTGGTATGTTGTACTGAAAAAGGCAAGGATTATTTGAGGTGGGAGAGAAGTGATTTTCTTTTCATTCTCCATCTCAATCACAAGCTTTTGAAAGGAACTGATTTGCTTTCCCTCCTCCTTTCAGTAGCTGGGAAGTGAAAATGTGTGTGTGTGTTTTTTTTTTGCCAAAGAGCAAACCAATACTTAGGCCATCCCAAAACTGTCTTCCCTTATATTTGGATAATCAGGATTACGCTGAGTATCTTCTCATAGTTGTGGAAAAGGGTATGCAACAAAACTCTGGTGAATGAAGTGTTTGCAGAAGGAGCTATCACCTTCCCAGAAGCAGCATGGGGGGGAAATATGTTGCTAATTGTTACTGCTAACAGTAACAGTATCTCTAGGTTATTCTTCACATTAAAACAAAACTGTGTGAATTACTTCAAAAAGGCCCTTTATTCTTCGTTGAAGCTAGAGGACACTGCTGAATTTCTATTGTGACAATCGTAATATCTGCAAGTACGTCTATATTTTGCAGCCCTATACTTAGTGATATAGTAAGAGAGGTGGACACAAAAGGAAAAGAAAAAGAAATGTGGGTGGTCAATTTAATGCCTCAGATTGTGTTGCATGCCTTGAGTCATAAAGCTTTCATGACCCCCCAAAAATATAATAATTAATTAATTTTAAAAAAGCCTTGTAGAGGCAGAAATAGGGGGAAAAGGAGGGAGACATTGCTCACACTTCTCTTTAACAGTCTAATTTAGGCATTGTTAACCTGGGGTCTAGGGAGGCTGCGTAAATGTCTACACAAAAGACGTTTTATTTTTCAAATTTTTTTCCCTCACTTCAAAAATTGTGTTTAAATGCTCCATGGCTTTCATCAGATTCTCAAAAGGTTCCATGACCTTAAAAAAAAAAAAGAGGCTAAGAACCACTGGCTTAATTCAAGTGTGTGGGTGGCCATCTTGTACTAAATGGCACCAATAGTGTGCGACAATGACACATGCCCACTGCTAAAGCAGGAACACTGGCTAAATTCTGTTGCTTTGGCAAGGAAGTCAGGCTTATATTCCGCAGGTCTCTCTTGCTTCCAGCTTGGGAAGACAACAGACATAATTACACTGAGTGGGAAAAAGCACCAGTGTAATATTGTGAGGACGGGACACAAGAGTGACACTGCCCCACATTTTGTTCTTGACCAATGGGAATGGCAGGTGACCAAAAATGTGGCCACCACAGAGATCATATGTTAAGTTTACACTATGGCTAATACAACTTGCTTTTCAATGGCCTTTCAGCCTCTGAAGTATCTGAACTCTATAGCAGAGTTAATTGGGGGGGGGGGGGATTTTGCTTTTCCACTTGTATGGGCCTTTAGTTTCTCTTAGTCACCTTTTTTTTTCTTCTGGATGCCTATGTATAGTTGATTGACCTAATGTCTATTTTCTTCTCATTCCATTAATTTATGTCAACATCTTTTTTGATCTCATTTGAGCACTGTCTCTGTTCCTCTTGTGTTTCAGAAGTAAATACTTGTTTATTTTACATTCCCAACTGTTCCCTCTGACTTTTGTCAAAGCACATAAGAATGTGAGGGCCTGACCCAGGGTGGTTATCTTCAAAGTTCTCATAGGACTTTCTTCCCAAGTGTGCTTCTTGATATTCATGCCAAATTTTAGCATGGGTTCCTGCATTTGGTCAAGCAAACAAGCAGAGCTATAAAGTACTCTTATCAGCACAGGCACAGTTTAAAAACCACATGTACTTCAGAGTTCTCTTCAGTATTTTTTTTCTGGCCATAGGTTTTGTTGTTGTTATTTTGTGCCTTCAAGTTGTTTCCATCCTATGGCACAGTTCTGGCACACAGGTGAACCTGCCACAGTTTACTTGGCAAGGTTTGTTAGGGGAGGTGGCATTTTTGTTGCTTTCCTCTTAGGTTGAAAAAGTGTGACTTGCTCAAGGTCGTTCAGTGGGTTTCTGCGCCAGAGCTGGGATTTGAACCCCAGTTCCTGGACTCCTAATCCAGTCCTCAAACCATTATACCACACTGGGAACAGGACTATATAGAGGTATATTGCTGTAGGCTCCATTGGATGACAGGGAGGATGTAAGGTAGCTTCTTTGCTACCATCACTGCCACTGAGAAGGTGCAATAAGGACTTTTCTGCTGTTTAGTCAGGCTTGTAGCAAATTCCATGAGACTTGTGTTCCAGTCATCACCCTGCCTCCTTCATTCCCCTCAGCTGTTCTGTATACTAGGAAGCTGATAAGGCCTTGGTCAGCAGCAGAGGATTCTTGGCAGTAATCTTATCAACAGCCCAGGTTTCTAGGCCACAAAGTAACCAGGAGCACCAGCTTTGCCATCCAGAAACTCCTCAAAGCAGAGTTGACCAAAGACACAGTGCTGTCTGAGGTGAAGAACAATTCCATGGTTCTTCCCCATTCCACATGGAGAAGTCACCTGGATCAGCAGTTGAAGTGACAGTAGAAAAACAATATTGTTCATTACCTAAAATAGCAGGCTAGTTTAGGGGACCCAGGACAGCTGCATAGCAAATACAGTTTGGTCTTCCAACAAAGGTGAACACCCAGGAAATTTAGGACAAACAGAAAGGAAAAAGTTGAGCATTTAGAAATACAGTTTAGGCATCCAAAGAAAGGGGCAGGCAAAGTGCCAAGGGAGTGAAAACACAGGAGGGAAAAGTATGAACCATTTTCAGTGTCTGAATGCTAGAAATTTAGGGAGTGTAGGAACATTTCATGCAGAGGCAATGCCCTCATGTTGCCCTCTCACCTATAACTACACCCCTAGGGCTGCCCCTGCCTCAATGCCCTCTATAGTTCAGTAGATTCCATAAGCTGTTAGGAGTGAACCATCATAAAATGTCCCCCATCTCCACAGAGGAAAAAAGACACTGCAAGTCTCAACTTCTGTCCATCTGACTCAACTGTACATTTACCTGCCCTTAACCAAGACACTGTTTTGGGGGATGACTCCCTTTGGCCTCTCAAAATAGTGTGTTCCTCTGCCTCTCAGGCAAGCATGCAACAGTGAATGAAAGACAGCAGAAAGAGCTGATCTAACAGTGTTGATTTACAAATAACTAATAATCCCTCTGTGTCATCGTCACTTTGATCAGTAACAAAATGGAACATTTTAGCTGGCATTGCAGTTAGTAATTTTGTTTAATCCAACAATGTGACATTTCTGTAGCGCACAGTTCTCATACATGTTTTCATTTCCAAAAACTAGTTGTATCTTCATCTGTTGGGTTTTATCTGACTTTTTCTGGTACTTTTTTATGGAGTTCTTCAATCTTTTTTACCTTTATTGGAATCCTAAAGAACTCTGAGAACCAAGCAAAAAGTGCCATTAGGCAGTGAATTAGGAGGAATTCCAGGGAAGGCATTGCTTAAATAAAGTTGTGTCTAATTTATTGCAGATATTTAAAATGCTTCCAGTATTAACGCCTTACTACTGCCTGCAGTGAAGATTTTTGCCCCAGTACAGTAGTCCTTTTCTCCTTTACAATTGCAGAGACAAAGGCAATAGGGTATGTAATATTCCATTCAAGTCTTGGCTTCTTCTCCAACCGTAAGTATAGCAAAGGTGTTAGTTATACTGACACCTTTATTCCCAAAGGAAGTGATTAGACTATGACTCCTTAGAATGCAGAAGTTAACCCCTTTCTTTTCTTTTGGTTCTTTATTCTTTGAGATTGCTGAGTAGATGCTGACTGTCTAGGAACTGTCTTTTGTAAATGCTACACACTACAGAGTCATCAATTAATAATAAAGTCAAAAGTAGGACAGTAATGCCTACACCATCAAAATAAGAATCATATATCATGTGGTGACTTAAAATACACTGACATTTATTTTTCCCCTCCTTTGACAGAGCAAAGGAAGCAAAAGCTATGTAATGCAGTCTTTAAGAGAGCCTATTTGCATTTTTGAAATAATGCAGTTTAAGAATCAACAGAACCAGTTCTGCAAAGAGAAATGTTAGCCAAAAAAAAGTGCTGCTACATTATGTTTACAGTAAGATAATAATAACAAATCCACGTTTGTGGGTTTCACTTTCACAGATTTATTTGTGAGTTTCTCCAGCCCCTGCTCCCACACTTCCGATGCTTCTTTTCTAGGATAACCTTCCCTCTTGGAGGCTCCAACTGGGTTATGCAGTCCTTCAAAACCTGACCCTTGTCCTCCTCTTCCTCCACTAGCCACTGCATGGCTACCTAAGGATGGCTCTCAGCACTACAAACCTTCTGCCCCTCACTCACTGAAGGAAGGAGTTGCACAGGAGAGTACAGAGCTACCATGCTAACCCACCCCTTTCCCTGACCTGGTTTAGGTGTTGGGTGTATGTCCTCCCCACCATACCTCAACCCTTTTCCCACAAACAATGCACACGCATTTTGATATTTGAGATTTTTCCACTTTGGCAGAGGTCCTGCACCCCTAACCTTAGTGAATATGGAGGACTGACTGTAATCCCACTTATTATGAAAGTAAATCTATCTAACATAACATTTTACTATCTGTGCAAGTTTATCAAAGGGGAACACACACACACACACACACACACACACACACACACACACACACTGAAAAAAACTGGAACTATAGATTTGTCCTGATCTATTCTAAAACTAAACCATAGACCACTATAGACCACTTTCTTCTTTGAAAAATAAACAATCCATAAACACATTCACATTTCCCTCTCATTCATTTTATTCTGAAAGTCAGCATCAAATCATATCAATCTATCACATACAACACATTATGCATATCTAGGTGCTTGGAAATTTACTTTTAAAAGTAAGTAGCTATAGTAATGACAATCTTTATTCAGCAATCTTGAGGAAAACTGGAGAAGCTGGGTTTTAGAAAAGCACCAGTTTTGACAGTACAAATCAGATGTGCCAGCAGGGGTGACCCTAAATGCCACAGAACTGGGATTTACCTTGGTGCATAGTGCTGGATTGTCCTGTCTTTTAATGAAATGAGACAGGTAGATAAATGAATCAGTGCTGCAGGGGAGAAACTGCCACTGAGAAACTGTACACAGAGTATACACGAGGAGAAGGGCATGCCTTGTATTCATTTCAGGGAAGCATTTTTCTGGCTTGTTCACTTAGGAGATCAGCTTTAAAAACCACCCAAGTTATCCAAGCTCCGTCCTCAGTGTTTTCTGTCTCCATTCCCCTTACTTCTTTGCATTTTGTTCAAGCAAAATTTCAGTCTTGTGGAGGCTTTTGAAAGTTTTGAGCAGAAGTGTTTGAGTAGAAGCTTCTTTCACCCACACCCCTCCACAGGAAGGTCATGGATTTATTGGGAGGAGCCAGTTGTGTAGGGAAGGGGAGGTGATGGGAGTAGTTTGCCCCAGGCAGCAATGTTTTTGGGGCATCCCAGCCCATAGCCATGCCCCTGTGCACCCTGGTCACGCCCTGCACATCCTGGCCATGATCCCATACACCGTGGCCACAAGTACACCAAAATGCCTCTTGCAGTCCCCCTTCCCTATGTGAGCAGGTTAAAAGCTTGTGTAGAGATTAGGAAGGAAGAGAATGTTTGCATTCTGTATTTAGGTGTTGGAGCTGAGATACTGGATAGCTGAATATATTATTACTGGATACTGGATATATTATTCAGAACCAGCCTCAGGAAGAAATAAATTCAGTAGTTGGTGTAAAAGGGATCCACCATGCTGTGGTGGGTTTGAGTGTTGGACTAGGACCCTGAAGATAAGGGTTTGAACCCCTACAAAGTTATGGAAACCTCCTGAGTGACCTTAGGCAAGTCACTCAGGCCCAGAGGGAGGCAAAGACAAAAACCCCTCTGAACAAATCTTGCCAAGAAAACCCCATAATAGGTTCACCTTAAGGTTGCCATAAGTTGGAAATGACTTAAAGGCACACAACAACAACAGTAGATATACAAAGGTAGGGCTAGGGGTTAAAACATTATTTTTGCCTTTCTTGACTCATTAATTTTTATGTAACAATTATAGGGATGCTCAAAACACCATTTAGATCCTGTTATGTTGTCATACCCATGGATTTCCATAGAGCCAGCTATGAGCCAGATTTACCCCAAGGATGTCAGCAAGGGCTTCTTTGAAAGATGTTTTAAGAGATCATCCAGTGAACTGCAGAGATGAATGTATCTCAGACTTCATTATAGCATAGACATTTCAATAAGAAGTAGGGAAATTATAAATTAATTATCAAAGGGATTCCTCAATGAGGAAGACTCTCTGTATTTGTATCTGATCAAAGCACCCTGCGTGGAGCTACTCATCACCTTTTTCTTAGATAAGTATAAAACATAATAAGTTTAAAATGTCACAAGTGGTTGTCCTAGGTCTCAGATTTTGGCACTGAAGTCTTAGGGATTGGAATAGTCCTAACCTGGCAACTCTAGTCAATTATGAGGATTTTTTCAAATATTTATTACCTTCCTGCTTCTGATAGAGAATAAGTTTCCAGTACTTTCTGCTTAACCAAACATAGAATGGAAGATGGTGGCATGGATATCACTCCATTTTTCAGTACTGTTTTGCCATCTAGAAGTGTACTGATATCCTATGATCATGTAATAGTAGCTCTAGGAAGTTGTCTGCATAGGAAATAAAAATCTTCCACTCAGGTTTGTCTGCTGGCTAGCCTATTATTGATTCCTTTCCATGCCAATAGTTGTAGAAATTCCTTGGGTGCTTTTGCTCATGTGGAATATTGGAGCAACATGAAAATAGACAGAGTTACTGATGTTCTTGTCTGCTCACAGTAAAGCTGTGGTTTAAGCAACAACCTACAGCTGTTGTTAAGTTTTCACCCTGGGAACTGGGGCCAAAGCAAAACAGCTTGCATGATTTTTGGATTCCTCTACCTATGCTGTCTCAAGGATTTTGGGGGTTGTAGTCCAAATAAGTAACTTTCTCAAGCTCTGACCAGGTCCAGACTTCAGACTATGAGATAGTGATCGTATCTTAAGAGCTGCATAGAAGACAAACTTTCACTGCAGTACTGTGGAGAAACTGTGTTTGGGATTTTGCTTTCTGAAAACTCTTTTGTACAGGGGCCATCCCACAGGCCAGACCTAGGCATCCCAGTGCCTTGGCTCTTCTCCCTACATTGCATAGGATGTGGTCCTTGTGAAATTCCAGTCTCCCACTGCACCCTAAGGCAGTACCACTCAAATTGGTGGTCCCTAGACCATTACTGGTCCCCAGGCCATCGGCTGCCAATCTCTTGGGAATTTGCAAGGTAGAAACAATTGTAGTCAGTGGACAAAAATATGGTACCAGTCCCTGAACATTGGGAGAAAAACCCTGCTGGTCTTCTATATCAGAAAGCCTAAGAAGCCCTGCTCTGGATACCCAACATATTTTTGCCCTAAGTTTCTTCAACAAATGACACACATTTCTGCTTAACTGTTTAGCTGCAATAGTGATTTCTAGAGATGATTAAAAGCTAGCCAACTGTCCTTTGTGCCATTTCTTCTGAAATGAGTCACAGCAACAAATTAATGACACAGCAGACTCAGAGCAGACGCAAAGGATTCAAGTTGGCAGGTGTGAGTCATAGCTTGAAAGAACACTGACAACAAGAAGGGACAGAATTGCCGGAGCATTGTTTACCTACACCAAGGTTCTGCAAGCCTAAATGGCATTTCTTTCCTAGAATGTCATTCTCCAGCATTTAGCAGGTAAATGTGCTGTTTTCTTCTATTCATAGTGAATTTTCTTTTCTGGCAAAAGCCAGAAATGACTAAATTTTATTCAGATCCGCATACCCACATTCAGTAAATGTAATTGTCCAGTGCACTTTTAATTTTCCCTCTGTATATGTGGTTAACAACTCCCACCCACTCCCACCCTCCCACCCAATTAGGCAAGGCTTCCAAGAAAGGCGTTGAATTTCAGAGGCTACGTATCATGCTGTCCTGACTGATAGATCTACAATATTCAGCAGTGGCACTAAGTATTATACATGAATTTGCAACAGGTTACAAGAAAGTAGACTCCATCCCATAAAAGAGTCTGCCACACTGAATCTGTTGTCTTGTTTTCAGTTCACATTTGTAGCTGCTTAAAATGTAACACCAAAAATTGCAAAAATTGTTTAAAAAGGGAGAAATAGTATGAGAACACTACCCCTATCAAAGAAATTTCAAGGGCAGCACACTGTAAACTGCCAATACTCAAACATCTTAACTGGCAGAAGAGCTCAAAATGCCATATATCAAATTGTGTCCACTGTTCACTGCCACCTAAAATAAACATAGAAGACACTTTGTTGATGTCACAGTGGCAGCAAGCTGCTTTTCAGACAATTGTCCAAGCTTGAGGCAATTCTCACTATGAGTCTCTTCAGACTGATAAAAACTCTTAGTGAGTCTTGAGACTTTTCTATGCTTTTTATATGAATATATTCATGAGATTGCATCCAATCTCTTTCTTGAAATATCATGGGTTTCTTTCCTTCCCTCCTCTCCTCCCCACTCCTTTCCTTCCCCTTTTCCCTCCCACTGGTCACATCACATCCAATCTCATGCAATGTTTCAGAAATTCATTTTCACCTGTTTCCACAGAGCCAAGGGATATAGTCAAAACAAGTGCTTAGGTAGTATTAAACTAGTTAAATATTAGGATTGTTTTCTTTTTGTGTTAACATTCCTCTTTCCCTTGTTTGATCTCTGTTGAATCTACGTCTTGGAAACAATAGCTCTGTTCACTTAGCTGCCGCCATGTTTTATTGCTTGCAAAATAATACAAACACATAAGCAACTATAGATAAATGTCATTTCAGAAAGTAGTGGCTTAATTTAAACCAGCCTAGTGAGCAGGACTGAAAAGCCTTTAGCCCTTTCTACATGTGGAGAAGGAACCGCACAAAAACGGGACTCACCATATTTCTTCACCGTCCAGTTGAGTCCGTTGGGACGAGGAGCAGTGCAAGCTCATTGCTCTGCACTGCTCCGGTGTCCAAAATGGCGGCTTCCGGTTGGTGGAGGCTCTCCACCAACCTAAGAAGCTCGCCAACCTAAAGCCCGCCCCCGGCAGATCTGCAGGCACGCACTAGTGCGAGCCTGCAAATCTGCACCGGAGCACGGTGACG
The DNA here is from genome assembly GCA_948472985.1 of Iguana delicatissima. NCBI lineage: Eukaryota > Metazoa > Chordata > Lepidosauria > Squamata > Iguanidae > Iguana > Iguana delicatissima. Next base: position 16,297 of record CAOKZL010004009.1, read on the forward strand.
GAGCGACACGGAGTCATGCGCGCCATGCTTTTTAAAAACCTCTTAAAAGAGGTTTTTAAAAAGCATGCTGCATGACCAGTTCCGGTGGCTCCGAACCGAACTGAGGTGCAGAACTATGAAAAGTAGTCCACCCCAGTCCACTCCACGGTGCAGAAGACCTGTGTCGGAGGTCGCTCTGCATTGTTTTAATAGCCCGGTGCGGAAAGTGCTTTCGAGAGTGCTTGGAGCTCCCAGGAAAACATTATATGGTGGAATATAATATGTTTGGGGGGCATTTGGAATCATCAGCAGGACCATCTTCAGTTAAGAGGAAGTTTATTACTGGAGTAAGATGACCTATATGTCTAGGAGAGAGGTTATACTGTCTGCTACTTATACCTACATGACAAAAGGAGAGAGGAGATCAGGTGGTAGGAAAAAGCCAAGTCAAGCCTGGAAGTATCCATGTATAGCTGAGTCAGAAACATACCAGACAATACAAAGATGGAACACACCAGGAAACTCTAACTACTTGTCTCTATATGGTGGCACATAGAATGTGAATGATATAAGTACCTTCTCCCTCTTGATTCCTTCCCAACCCTTCTCCATGTGTGTGTTGGCTATCAGTGTCAGATCTTAACAATTGTTACACTGATTTACTGTGCCAGTTTCATGGACATTTCACTTCTCAGGACATCTTCCTTATGGATTTTAAATAATAAATGTATATTGCCATGCTCTGCCCAAGTACTGCTAACTTTCTCAGCTGTCTCTTGGCTATTAATTAGTTGTGAGATAAACTGAACAATACTCAAGTGGGGCTTACTGCAAAACATTGCTGTGCAGAGTGCACCTGTACAACTTTTCTAGAATACTCTGTTCTATTTCCAGTCCCCTCAGTTTTCCGTTTTCTCATTCAACAGACAAATAATCAATGCCAGCTGAGCAGATTTGGGTCTCTCTCACCCATAATTGCTTTGTACAGAGCTTAAAGGTATTGTTTGTTGGCTAAGACTTCTCAGAATTCTCCATCCTGCATGATCAATAGTCATGCTGACTGAGAAGTTCTGGGGCTTGTAGTAACTTTTCCAAGCTTTGGAAAGTTTGGATTCTCTCAAGCCTCATGATACCTCCTTACTGTGAGTGAACAGTGCTGCTTTGGGTACATAAGGACTGTGTCTCAGAGGAATGAGTTCACTATTAGAATGTAAAATAATATTGACCTACTTTACAGTGGGATAAGATCTGTGAATCTCTTCAAACACTTTAGAAGTGCTACATAAATGTTAAATATTGTTATTCAGGTCAGGTCTCCAACAAACACAAAGCTCAGTTTGCCAGCAAGAGGTGTCCTATTTATTTAAGTAGAAGGGGAAATTCTGCATGTACTGAAATTCATACGCCACAGGCTCTGGTAGGAATTTGGAATGGACTTCTGATGTGAAATCAGGTCAGTGGCCAGGCTGAACTGCTGGCAGATTCCTAGACACCAAGAGGTTGTCAAACTAAGAAGCCGAAGGTTGACCAGTCACATGTTAAAATGGAGGAACAAGCAGAAACCTGGACCAAAAGGCAATGCAGCAGAGCTAGGAAGACCTTGGTAAGAATCCTGTTGCTTTCATTCACATCTGTAAATTCCCTTACACATGTGATTATAATTTTTTGCCCATTGTGCAATGAATGCCTTCAGTTCATGGTTGTGTAAGGGATCTTCAAATGTAAGCAATTCTTGGATGTCAGTGCTTTTGGTGAACCACTTTATTTACAAGGATTGCAGAAAACAACAAGTATGCATTCCCCGCTGGGAAATGGGACAATAAGCAAGCACATTGACACATATGCAGTTGGTTGCACAATGCTGGTGTTCAGCAGAATGTTCATCCAGCATAACTACTGTGTAAATACATGAATGTAGATTGATGCTATACAGCACAAGGTAGGATCTCAGATCATGTTTCTTAGGTGAGGTCCCTGCTTCAACAGGAAGTCTTTTCTCTCCCTTCATGTCCAGGAAGGCCCAGCAATCAGCCTCGGTGGGCCAACTGAGGGCTCCCCCTCCCATTCTCTTGCTTTTTGCCTGGACTGGTGTGCCTTCCTTCTCTGCACTCAGGCAAAAGGCAAGTGAATGAGAGGGGCAGCCCTGCAGGCAGAGAACGTGTGCACAAGCCTTTCCCCTTCCATTCACTTGCTTTTTGCCCAGGCACAGAGAAAGAAAGCAGGCCACCCAGACAAAAGGTAAAAGAATGGGGGGGCATAAGAGAAAGCCCTTCCCCTCCCATTCACTTCCCTTTTGCCAGGGTGCAGAGAAGGAAGTCAGCACTCCTGGGCAAAAGGCAAGGGAATGAGAGGGGGAGAATGAGGGGGAGGCAAACAGGCACCTCACAAATAATCAAATTTGTGGAGGTTAAACCCATGAATGTGGACGGAGGACTGTACTTTAATACATGGGGCAGTCGCATAGATAATTGAAACTTCCCAGGTGTAACTCAGATGTATCAAAGGAACATCTGAGGTGCAAATATAACAATGGAACCATTACAAAAGTCTTGCATAGCACTTAACACTGCAGACAGCAAAGATCAAGAAAATTGTTCTAGACTTGTTAAGAGTGCAACCTATAAGCCAGGAAATGTACAGTTCAGATTTCTGGTCAGAGTAGAGCCTAACACCAGCTATTATCTTTCAGTTTTTAGTAATTCCTGATAATGTGTATATGAAGAAAATGGTGTTAAGAACAAAATCAAAGGCAGACAATCATACCAGGACAGGAGTGGGTGCTAATTCTGGCCCACTGACAGGCAACACTTAGCTTTGTTCTGGCTTTGATTTAGGTTTATTTTTGGCTGATGAGGGAGCACATTTTCCATCTGAGGGCTTGGGGAGTCATGCAGAGTGACCAAACTGATATGTGGATGGATATTGGCAGTGGTTTAGGTGATGTCTAGGTGATTTTTCAAAAAACAAATGGGAGTCGAGGGTACTGAGAGATCCATTTGGTCCATGGGCCACATTCTGCCCACTTCTGATGTAAATTTAAAAAATGCTAAGCTTAATCCAATCACTGGGGATATCTGCTCTATATAGTTATATCAGTTTCACACCACTTTCAGTTGTCATGACATCATCCTACTGAATTTTGAGATTTTTATTTTGGTGAGGTTCTTAGAATTCTCTGCTACATAATTCAAATGTCTGTCTATGGTGAATTCTGAGTAACATCCCAAACTACAAATAGAATAATAGAATCCTAAAGTTGGAAGAGACCACAAGGGCCAGGGAATCCAATCCCCTGCCATGCAGGAATACACAGTCAAAATATTCCTGACAGATAGCCTTCTAGCCTCTGTTTAAAAATGTTCATAGAAAGAGACTCTATCATAATCCAAGGTAGTGTGTTCCACTGTTGAAATCTTGATTATTTCAAAGGATGGAGCCATATGCTTGGCAAAACTACATACTGTGGATGCCAGCTAAATTAGTTATGTTCATTGCTATTGAAACCAATGTTCTCTTGTACGCTTAAATCCAGTATACTTCTGGTAGATGAAAACAGCTAATTGAATTCTATTGGATTTTCCAATTGCACAAATATTCATGAGTGGATGCCCTAGTTTTCCACAGTGTGTACTACACAAGATAGACTGTGTAAACTGGTTGTATGATTTATTTTTTGATCACCTTTGAAGAAAATTCCACCACATGTTTATGTGCGGCATATATATATTTATTTTTTAGATGAAACAAAGACTCTTTCTTAAGGTTGCACAAGCAAAAAATTTTACTCAGTCCTTGTTTCTCCCCATGCAGACTGTGCAGAACTAGGCCTGCACTGGTGTTGCAATAACTGAAATACCAAAATGATACCACTGACTATTAGTTATCATTTGGAAAACCCTTGTCCCATTAGGATTCAGGTTCAATCAAGATTTCTTCTACCAGAAAACCAGGTTTAAAATTAGTGCAGCAAAGGTAGGAAGCCTTATCACTAACCACTGTCATTATACATGGCCACTGTGCTATTCATATACACACTTTGGGATGGCATTAAAAAATCACACACTGGCTGACACCGTATTAATAGCATACTGAGGCATAACTCCATCTTATACTTGTGTATGTTTTTCCCTCCTTTGGTAAATGCAGAAATTGGTATTCCCCGCCTCCCTCTTCAATGACCACAGCCCATTTTAGGGTAGACCACTGCAGCTTCCCACCCCACCCTAGCTGTTCCATGTCTGGTGATGAGTGTGGGGGGTGAGAATGGAGAAACACCTGGATATGTCCCTTAGCCAGATGCAAAATGATTACATCATCTGTTCAAATCTCCAGAAGAACTTGGCCGACCTCTGTGAATGGTGTAATCATTTCATGTCTGGATATGGGGGTATAGCCAACTGCTTCTCCACAACTGCCGCCGCCACCACCCACTCTCCACCAGTTGTGGAATGGTTGTGAAGTGACCTATAGCAGTTCATGGTAAATCCAGATGGTGGTAAAAGACCAGCTGTTCAATAGTTCTGCAAGGAGAACTACTACGCTGTCCTGAGCCCTGCTTGATTCTGACCATTGTCTCATCTTCTGTTTCACAGCTTTGGAGCCCTTGCTACCATTTGTCCTCTATATTTGAATGTGTGCATATATATATATCTCAAACAGGTGAGAATAATGGGTTAAATCCACACTTATTTAAACTTGAAATCTCCTCTGAAGAGGAAGGTACACTTGGGTGTATGTATAGATTGACCAAATGAGAATACAGTTGGCCCTCCACAATTGCAGGTTGACTTTCACAGATTTGATTATTTGTGAGTTTCTTCAACCCCTCCCCCTGACCTCAAGTCCTTCTTTTCCAGGGCAATCTTCCTGCTCGGTGGCTCCTATCAGACTGTGCAGCCCTTTAAAAACCCTGCGTCTGATCCTCTTTTTCCAGCACCAACCAATGCCTGGCCAGCTAAGGATCGCTCACAGCCCAGTTTCCCCACACCACAAACCCTCTCCTGATGCCTGCCCCCCAATAAAGAGATGGTCGAGAGAGAGGAAGGATAAGACCACCGTGCTGACCCACCCCTATTTCTCTTCTTTCCCTGACCTAGTTTGAACCCTAGATACTCACTCGCCCCACCATGCCTTGGCCCCCTTCCCAACACACACACACACACACACACATTTTGATATTTGTGAGTTGTCCACTTTTGCAAGGGTCCTGCACCCCTAACCCTAGCGAATATGGAGGGCTAGCTGTAATGGGTTAAATCCACACTGAAATATTCTCTGAGTACTACTAAATTCAAATCAAACCTAACATTTCATGTCCTTGACAAAACTGGTTCAAGGCCAAAAAATTTTATGGCACAATAAACCACTCAGTCTTTCATATGCCACCAGAACTTTTGTTGTCTGGTCTTCAAATGACAGAGCAAATTTTAGGCTGTCCCTGGCTAAGAGAAACAAGATTCTAGGGCCTGAATCTTGTTGTTAGTTTCAGCAAGAGCAGACCCACTGAATGAATGAAATGTGCCTGGTTGTTGACTCATCTTTCAACAAATAATTCCATGGATTTACTGTAGCTAGGACTAACCAATAGGGTTCAGACCTGTGATAGCATTAAACTGTACCTTTGCCATGTTCTGTTTATTATGCATTATTTTTCTGCACTTTGCAATTTATAAGCGTGCAGATCATTTAAAAATGCTGCAAGTTCTAAAGCAATCTAAGCCCCGGAGTCCACTGCAGAAGAAGGGGAAAGAGAGCAGAAATAGCCTTCCCAAGAGCATATTTATTATGCACATTAGACAGATCTTTTTATTACGTGAAAGCAAATGCTGGGAACATTTTTTTTCCATATTAACTTCATTTTCAAAGATTTATTTTAATCTGAGCAAAAGCCACAGCACTTGGTCCAAAATTCTTCCAATCCTCTTTCATTTTTCATTCCTTTCCGAAGCCTGGGGCATTTCCTTCTGACCAGAAAGACGCAATGTATTTTATAAATTGGTGCTAGGCAAAAACATAAACAGACTAGTGTCTGCAGGCATGACTCAGATGATACATCTCATACTTTGTCCAACATCTTTGTTAAAAGTTTCAGCAAGTGTATTTTGTGCTATGAAAACAAGAATATTCCTTAAACACCTTGAAGCTTTTCAAAGGAAGAGATATATAATGGATTTCCCCAGAAAAAAAAAATACTTCCCACCTTTCCCATGTGTTTTGATTGCTTTGGTAAACCAAATGCCAACCTGTGACCACCTCACATAATAAATGCATTACAGAATGCCACAAATATGCTGTATTTGGATTATCCACTTTGTTTTCTTTATTAACTCTGACATTGTGGCAAATTTGGAAAGTGTTTTCCTTTTAAATATCCATATTGTAGTACGAACATCATTAAGCCAACTAAAAGGGCACGAAGTGTTAATAGGGCTAATAAAGGTCACAATACGTATTTTGGAATTTTTCTTGCAGTTCACATGGCTACCTTTGTTTTGGCTGTCACTGTATTTTTGTCACTGCGTTCGTATCGTGGCCCATCCTGGGATTATATTTGTATGAAGGGTGGTATAGAAATGCTATAAACTTACGAAAAGTATTGAGGCAGCTAAAAGGGTAACATAAAGGAGATTTCTTCTCAGTCTTGCCTTAGTTAGTGCTTGAGAGGATATCCTTTGTATCCCAACATTCAGCCCCTTCCACCAATGTAGACATCAGGAAAGACTGAGGCCATTTCTGCACTAGACTGTTATAGCACTATTATTGTATTTTCAACATCCTATGGAATCCTGGGGTTTGCAATTTTGGCCCCTCCTGAAACTGCAAACCTCAAGATTCCACAGGATTTTGAAAGTGGAATAATAGCACCATAACAGTCCAGTGTGGAAATGGTCTTAGTGTGATGCCTCACCCCATCCCCTCTTGTTGGGGTAACATGCATGTAATTTTTTTTAAATTAATTATATGGCATTATAGGAGAACCATGGTGGTACAGTGGTTTGAGTGTTGGATTCAGCTCAGGGACAGCAGGGTTTGAATCCCCATTCAACCACAGAAACTCACTGGGTGGTTTCGGGCTAGTTACACTCTCTCACACTTACAGGAAGGCAAAGAGCAAAACTCCTCTGAGTAAATCTTGCCAAGAAGAGTCTGTGGCAGAGACACTATAAGTTGGAATTGATTTGAAGGCACATCACACAAACAATATGGCATTACTTCAAAACAGAAGTCAGAAAAGGACATAAAAATAAATATTACCTAACCACAGTGCTTTTAAACACATGGAGATGATTTCTCTTGACAAGCAATAGGAGACATATTCTGCTGGAGAAATGATAGTATAGAATAGATTACTAACAAGAAAACATAAACTACTGTTACCAGCACCAAAAGTCTTGGAGAATAGATAGATACATGTTTTAAGCTGGCAAATAGAGAATACATACATCACTATATATGTTAATAACATACCCTCCAGCTGTTCCAATTCAGCAGAAACAGTCCCAATCAATCCTCTCTCATCCCACTATATCAGCTGCCTTTAAAATGTCTGTTTCTTGTTCTGCCTCCCGCCTCCCACCTTCCCTCCTTGTCCTCAGCTTCATTCAGTTGCTGCAAACTGAACTGAAAGTGCAAAAATAGGTTGCTGTCAATTCACAGCAGGGCAGAGAAGGGGAAAGGGGGCAGAACTGTGACCTTCCAGTCAAAGGCAAATTGTGGCTGAATCTCCTAGGTTGTCTCTTTTTCCCAATTTTCTTCATCTGGACCGGTTGTTGCTTGGCAATATGCATCTTAATTTTTATCTGTGAAATGTTGGGGGGTACATAATAAGCATAGGTTGCTGTCTGAAGAGTCATATTATCCCACACAAGAGATTTTCCAGGGAGGCACTGCCCTCAGTCCCACCACCTTCAGACATGTGTTTGATGGAAAACCAAGCTCCATGTCTGCGGGGAATTGGTTCCGCCCCCCACCCCCCGGATAGGGAAATGTGAATAGTACCAAACACCCTGGGCCCTATTGCGGTGCCCCCAGGCCTGCAGCTGGAGGCAGGAAAACAGCAGGCAGCGCAATCCTGTGCCCCCCCCCCCCGCTGTTTTCAACCACAGATAACTGAATCCAATATGGGGCTTGTACTGTATGTGTTTCTTGGTGTTTTCATCCAGCCTCAAAAACTCCCTATCAAGAGAGGCTAGGCTGCCCTCCCAGCCTTCTGTCAGCAAGTAAATAGTAGTTGTCTTAGCAGTAGTAGTAGTATTGTGGAAGGCTTTGGAAGACTGACTGAATGTTGAACACAGGCCTGGTTTAGTTGTCCAGTGTCACGTTTTTCTTAAGAAATTGTGTTTTCAATGTTTTTAGACTAGGCTTTAATTCTGTTTTAACTATTGATCTTGTTTTGTGTTTTAATGTTGTTATGTGCCTTCAAGTCATTTCTGACTCATGGCAGCCACAAGGCCAACCTCTCACAGGTTTTTCTTGGCAAGATTTGTTCAGAGGGGGTTTGCCTTTGCTTTCCTCTGAGGCTGAGAGAATGTGGCTTAGCCCAAGGTCACCCAGCAGGTTTTCATTGCCAGCGCTCAGGCCACTACACTACATATTATTTTATTTAATTAATTTACTGTAAGCTGCTTGCAATATCATCTTTGCAGAAAAGGCAAAATAAAACTCAATAAAGAAACTGCATTGTAAATTTAAAGATTGCATTTTTAGACTTGGTTTGAAAAGACAATAAAAACACCACTTATGATGACAGCAGAATGGCTACATTCAGAGTTTTCAGTAAACCATGGTTTATCATGTTGGAAAGGGTTGCATTCCCCGTCGTGCTCTGGTGCAGCTCTGGGGAGATCAGAAATGCTCCGTGTTAGATTCCATACCTTTCCAACATGATAAGTATGCTGTCTGAACCTTAAACTGTGTTTAATGTTAAAATAAACCAGATCCAAGGATTCAAATCACAATTTAAAGCTGACTTGTTTCAAATATACTATAGTTAAGATTAATTTGTCTGATTAATCCTAACTCATCTGTCAAAACCTTTCCAACTTCTCCTTGTGGTCATGCCAGAAGATGGAAATCTAAGGAGTGTAGGTGGAGTTGGATTCATTTCTGACATCATGAACCACAGCAGCCAGTTTATTCTTAATTTTGGAATCTTATCCTTTCTCCACGCTATGCTAGTTTTCTCAATGAAACAAACAAAGACACTGAATATGGCATGATGCTTGTTTATTGATTTGATATTGACTCCTTCAGAGTATTCAAAATCAAAAATTCCTACATGTGGTAGCTCATAAGGAACCTTTGCACGATTAAGAGGCTAGATACAAATGTTTAAATATACGCTAAATATATGTGCCCATGTTACATTCAGAGACAATACCAGTCATCTGGATTGGATAGATAAAGATATTCTATTTAGATGGATGCAACCCTGAGGGGAAAAAAACCTACCATTACAAAGCCTGCTTCTCCTGAGGCCTGTTTGTTCATGTCAGCTGAAGCTGATAAAATCAACAAAAATTTAAGCAGCTCATCTGATAAATATATAGATATATAGATATGCATATTAAATAAACTGGGTGGTATTACCCACCAAAGGATTTAAAACAGCAGTGGAAACAAACAGAGAAGTGCAAAACTTACTTGGGATAGCTATCCAGCTAAGATATGCACATATACTTCTCACTATTGTTACAGTGCAGAACATACTTGGCTAAAGCCAATACTTGCTGAAATGTCAGAGCTGATGCTGACTTATTTCAGAGACCCAATTATACAATAGTACAAACAGTGAGAAATTTGCTGCCCTTCATATCCCAAATTTGTTGTCTAAAGAAAGGGTCAGTTCAGTCTTTGTACTGCAACACTGGTCTTTCAGGTAACATTATGAGCTAAAACTTTGGCTTCATAGAGTAAGACCCAGCTAGTGGCCTTTTTGTGTTTCACATTTAAAGTACTATGATTCCACTGTAGCTGCCATGGCAGCATCCTATGGAATCGAGGCATCTGTAATTTGATAAGGCACTAGAGCAGTGGTTCTCAACCTGTGGGTCCCCAGATGTTCATGGATTTCAGCTTCCAGAAGCCCTGAGCATTGACCATAGTGGCTGGGGCTTCTGGGAGCTGAAGTCCACGAACATCTGGGGACCCACAGGTTGAGAACCACTGCACTAGAGCTCTCTGGCACTCCAGAGAGAGAGGCCTACCCTCAATATGCAAATCCCAAGATTCCATAGAATGAAGCTATGGCAGCTAAAGTGGAATCATAGTGCTATCACTGTGTAGTATGGAAAGCACCTTAGTTCAGCCAGTGTTGTTCCAATAATGTTCAATGAAAAATATACACAAACTCACCATTGGATATAACATGGATGAGCCACGTTCACATTGGAGATTTTGGATATCTTAGCCATTTTGGCTGTGGGAGCTGGGGCTGCATCATGCATCCTTAATGGTGATGATAATGATGATATGATGTTAGAACACTCATATTTCTGATGTAAGGAATGTCAGATTTTCTATTAATCCATTGCTTCCTGGATTCAGAATGGTGCCACCAAGGCATAAACAAATACTGGATGTCATATGGGTGGGATGCCTTTTGTACTGATATTAGTCTTTCTAAATATTCTAAAGGCACCAGATCCCATCTGATCTTGGAAGATAAGCAGGGTCAGTGCTGGTTAGTACTTGGATGGGAGACTGTCAACAAATACCAGATGCTATAGGCTATTTTTCAGAGGATGGAACTGACAAACACCCCAGAAAGTCCTAGGCAGAACATTAGTGCCCAGGTATGGCAAAGCTGCCCACTTCTGTACTAAGAGAAAATGCATCCTGCCTTTTCCATGCAAAGTGCAGAATCCCATAAGTAAAACAATAATGATGTGTGCATTAAAAGAGTCCATGCACAATGAGGAAACAGTGAGATGCTGGTATATGTCCTGGCAGACACTTCTTTGACTAACAATTGGTGGTGGCTTTTTTCACTTAGCAGCATATGCATTTGATCAAAATCAACAATCAACAATCATTGTCTTTATGGAGAAAAACAGAGCCTTGGTAATTACATTACACTGCAAATTGCTTCATCGGTTTTGTTTTCTTTTCCCACTCTTGATCCTGTTCTTCAAGAAACCAGTGACAAGAACAAATAATTTGATTTTGGGCACTGCTTTTATTATTTGTTTTTGTTTTAATTTAATGTTTTTTTTAAAAGGATCAAAGTAGAGTTGCACAAACATGACATCCTAAACTATTATCATGAAAGCACTAGAGCCAATGTCATCATGCCACAAGCTTTTGTACATATCCCATATATTGTAGTGGGGCTTGAAGATCCCAAGAGATTGTGTTCAGTTTAGTGGGTCACTTCAAGTCCACAGACATCTTCTGTCATATCAGCAGATTTTGGACATAAAGTACACATAGGGAGAGGAACTGTACATTCATCATCTTTCTTTCTTCTGTCTCTTTTTTTTTTAAGCTTACTAGCATATCTACCCAGCGTTGCTTGGGATTTTGTTTTCTCATAGGTAATACGTGTTAGAAAGGTTTGAGATCTCCTGAGTTTCTAATTCCTCAAACTGTCTTGTCCAGTGCCTATAACTTTCCCCCATATTCCCCAATCCAATCTGTGTTCAGAGTTATTAACATATAGTGGCTGGGTTCCTGAGAGAATACACTGCACTCCTCCTTGCTGCTAGGCCTTGTTTCCATAGCAACTGGTCTATTCTCTGGCTGAGAATTCTAAAGGCCCCTCCCAAAATTGCAAACCCCAGGATTCCATAGAACCTTCTTAGGTAGCCAATCATACGAGGTCTTCGCCTGACACAGACAAATTCACAAATTTTGACTTTTATATATTAGACACATGTCAATCCAGTACATCCAGCATCTACAGACTACCTGAAGACATTTGACAACTCATAATTGGAAAGTATTTACGTGTGTTCTCCTAGGCTTTGAAATCTGTGCAATATTAAAAGGGTTTGAAGCCTAAGGCACCTGAGAAATAGAGCACCAGATCATGTCATAGCTAACTATTATAAAATCTTGTGGTTGCAAGGAAGGGGAGTGGTCAGAATCAGTCACTGGAATGTCCACTGACCCAGTGCTTGCTCTGATGGTACCTCAGAGTCAGGCATCAAGCTGACTGGAGAGACGCGCTAATCACTTTCCTGCTGTGGCATTTGGCAAAGCAGAAGAGCAGTGGAGGGCCTTTCTGGAGCAGCTGCCAATTTGATGCCTCACTTTCAAAGCCTATATAGTCTCCAGTGATCCAGGTCTGAGGACTCCTTAGAGCGCAGCACTGGCCTACTTGGTTGTAACTGACAGCAAATAGTGCTGGGGGATAGACATCCCAGTGATGGGGGACGGCACACATGATCTTCTCGTGCTTCCCATCTGCCACCAGAGATAAGGAGTTTACCACAGGTCATTAGGAGAGCCATCCCTGCCAGGAACCAAGCAAAAGGACAGTCTAGACTAACAAATTAAAGTGTAGCCTAAACTAGCATGTGAAACCTTACAGATTAGTGAGCCACTTCCTTCTCTGAATGATTATGACTTTGAAAAATTCAAAGCTGGGTAAACTAACTAAAAACTGTGATACTTCTGAGTGGCTGGAGCCTGGACTTTCTGGTAATTCATGCCTGGTAATAAGAAAAGGGGGTGTCTTTGGAATCAAGGGTTTGTGTTGGATGCATGGAAAGTGGTTCAGAAAACACTGAGAGGAATCCTGCCAGTGGAGGAAGGATCTCCTTAGTGACACAGACTGATAAGAATCCCAACAAAAGCACAACTTACAAAAGGAACTGATCTATACCACTGCATGTTGAATTGGCAGGACCTGTGCAATTCAATGGAAGTTCACAAGGGAAGCTCATGTAGGAAGACTTACAGCTTAGAGATAAGGGATTGCTGGCTGGAAGTTGTGGCTCATATAAGAAACTTTTCCCAGCTCTTGGAGATTCCATGCAATGTGGTCACTCCTCCTTATTCTAGGAATTACTTTTCTTGCTTATACCAAAGTGCCAAAGAAGGAGAATGGAAAAATCTCCTAGAACTGGCAATGCAACCCATCCTACTGAAGTCAATAGCTATTCCTCCCATCTGTTACTCATGACTGGATCTTGTATAGTATTACTGCTGCAGTTTGCAACATCTCTTCTTTTATTCTGTTCCCCAAGCCCTTTCCTCCAGTTGCTAATTTTCCTCTCCTCTATTACTTCTTTTCTTCTCCTGTCAACATGTTTTTGAATATCCAGCTGTCCTGGTGAGAAGCTGCTTCCCTTCCTTCCTAGCAGCATTTGACACCAGCTGTTCTGCGGGCTCTGTCACGGTTGGCTCCTGTTCAGGGACATTTAGGATAACCTGGAGGTGAGATTCAGAAGGCATTGTTGTTGTGGTCCCTTGCCCATTAATACATGGAGGTGATAGAAATGTGCAGAAAGGCCTTTGATTTCCCAGTTCTTGGCATAATGATGAGGAACTGTGGGAGGAAGAAATACATTTGCATCCTTTTCATATGCTATTCTCCAGCAATTCAACCAACTGTTGACATGTTTGTTGATTACTCTTCAAGACTTTCCATTTGTATTTGACACAGTGCAGTCTTTTATTCCAGTGTTTGTCAGCAACTGCTGTTTACCAATATGTAATAGATGATATGCAGTCATATTTCGAATTTGACTGCATGGACAGTCCTCATCATGGTTAATAATATTGTATCATTATCTCCACAATTAAAATGGCAGGCGAGGAAGAGCTGTAACTACATTGTACATCCCCTAATAATTTGTTTTGTTTTATATGCTTTTTACCTTTCCATATTAGCCTATAGCACAGTTTTAGAAATAAAGAAATAAAGGAATCCAGAAGAATTTTTGAGACTAGCTGGAAAAAAGAAATTTCTAGCATAAGCTTTCAATAGACTGCTTCAGGTTGCACAACTGTGTCCAAGAAATCTTGTCCTACAAATTTCTTCTTCCCAGTTAGTCACAAAGATGCTACTGATTCCTTTATCACATCAAACTACAAATGCTTGGGGACAATAGACTGGATTCTTGACAATTAAAGTGGTATCAGATTGTAATACTGTGTAATATTGATAGTTTACTGACCCTATGTCCTGTTGCTCATAGCAGTTGGAATTATACTCATGTACCATATTCAAAATCTAACCCCCCCCCCAAAAAAAGCATCTATGATATAGTCACAATGACAAAGACACTCACATGGGAATTCCTGGTAATGCTGTACACTTACCAATCACTAGGTTGCTCACTATTATCTCTACATTAGTCAGGCACAGAAAACCACCAATTGACAAACAGTGGTGGCATCAAGGTATTTATCTTGAACCAGGGACCTAAAAACAGGGGTCTAGATGGACATAATACCTCACATCTTAAGTTGCTAGGACATAATGGAGTCAGCCATAGCTGAGGAAATGGCGGCTTCTCCCTCCCTCATCAAACTTAGAACCTGCAGATTTTCAATACCCAATGGACTTTTCATCTCCCAGCACAGGTTGACTAGGCTGGTGGAAACAGGAGTTCAGCAACATGTGAAAGCCTGAAGGTTCCAAGATCAACAAGGGTGGGTGGGTGGGTAGGAAGCTGTTATAAATTACTGAGGCCCAGCAGTCTGGAAAGAGACCAAGAGACTATGATGGATATGGCTTTGTCTTCCTTGGTAAGCTCATTATTTGTTGATTGTTTTTGAAATCCATTATAAAAGTGATGAATGCCAAAGAAAATAATACACACAGAATTTTTCATTACAAAATAGTAAAGATTTTTAGCCATTCTGTCTTTGCTTCAGTGGAGAGCAGGCGTGGGGCCCAAATGAAGGAAAGAAAGTGATGGGACAGCAAATGAAGTAGCACCAGCAAAACAGAAGAGAACAAGAAGGTCAAGTATGTGGGTGGTGTTGGAAGAAGGTAAATCAAAGACCTCTGGTGACAAGGATGGTAGCTGGAAAGAGACTCAAAGATGATCAGCCCACAGTGGCCTCAACTGCCTGGAGGCAAACAGCTCTCCAAACTCTTCACAAACTTTTTGCCTTGAAAAGTAGCTTCTGGTTATCTTCCAGATGGCCCAGATTGGCCATCAAAGGGCACCTGATGAGGGAGGGGAGCAGCCTCTATTTGTGGATCAAAGAGGGAAGCGGGGATGGGGGAAGTGTGATGGCCATGGATGACAGTGACCATGTGTCCTTTCTTCTTCCCACAAAGATGCAAGGGACCTTGAGGGAATGAGCAAACTTCCAGCCCTTCCCCCACAAAAAAATCACTGAGGCATGAACCTGCTCTCAGCAGCCTTAGCAGTTTCTCTAGCCCTGGAGTAGGTATATAGGCAGATATATGAAGAGATATGAAAATTTAAGCTAGTACTTTGAACTGAACCTACGAACAAACGGTAACTTAGTGAAGCTCTTTCAGAGTGCGTTAGTATGTTTCTTGTAGCCAGTATTAATGGCAGTCTAAGCCCTTCAAGCATTGATGGCTGGTAGTTCCCATTGTCAATGGGAGCAGAGACAATGCCCTATTTCCAAGAAACTGGGTGAGAATTAGTCCTGGGTGACCATAAGAGTCCTCCAAAATGTAATTCTTCCCTCACTGCATCATGATTCCTGTCCCCTTTTCCCCTGTGTGTTTTGGGTGCTCCAGTAGACTTAGGTTCTTGATCAAAGGTGGTGCAACACTGGCATAACTTTACTATACTGGTCAAACTCCTGAGACTAGATATGAAATGGGTTTTAGAGTTGTTCTCTTTCATCGATCAACAGACATAGTTCATATGTTAATGTAACATGATGGTTCAATATTCCTCAACGTGTGTAGACTGCAAAAGAAATGGACATTTGGCTAAATGCTAATTTGCTTTTTGAAAAAGTGAAATAAAGATAGCTTGAAGACCAAACACGCATGCAAAGCCTATTTAGGTAGATGGAATCCTTCCAAGCAAATCATCTAGCAAACAGAATAAAACAGACTGAATTTAGGAGAAAACCACTATGTTTACTACTTGCATAAAATCCATAAGATTTGGATTAATGGTTTAGTGCAGCATCAGAAAAAAATGTATTCTAATATCCTTGGGCAGAGTTAAGCTCTGGGATAATAAAATGCAAACTATGTTATATTTGCAAAATTTAATCTCAGTGCAGGGTTGGGCCATTACATGGATGCAGCAAATCAACTGGCAAAGACTCTCATTTTGCTTGCATTGTATGTCTTTTAAATCAATAGTCCCTTGCTCTTCTCCCACTGTGTTGCAGCCAGAGAAATTGCATGCGAGAGATAAGAAATGACCCTGTTCCGGTGGCTAAATACTCGGAGTCTGCAATACATACATATTCACAAAATACTGCCAAGTTTCAGACCCCTTTCCCAAGGCCTCAATTCCTCTATGTGTAACTGCTTCTACCACAATACACAAAGGCAGCAACTTTACAACATTAAGAAAAAGGGAGAATTTTTTTAAAAAAAATGTTTGTATATGAATTAAGCAGATGATACAAAGACCATGTGCCTGATACTTTAGAATGTTTCCTATTCCCCTGTTCCCTTAAAGATTAGCTGGTTAACTATTCTTTTTCGTTTCAGATTTTCGTACTTCCTTGATTGACTAAATCTCAAAGTTGACTAAATCTCAAAGTTTCCAATTATCAGAAGGTTAAGTTAGTTTAATGTCTTTTAGCCCCTGAAACTAAGAATATATATAAGGGAGAAATCACAGCTATAGCTACATCTGCTTCCTTGAATCTGACTATCATAAAATTAAAATTGCAAATACCTCTTTCCAAATATTACCATCCTGAACAACTCATCTCAGAATAAAGTTAGAGTTAGACCATCAGCCTGAAGATGACATTGATATTGTTATAGGGCTGAGGTAGAGACTCAGGTGAAAGTGAGTTGTATTCATGCAGTTCCAAAGTTCAAAGTTTGAAATATTCCATTTAAAAAATGTCAAGACAAATGGGGAAAGACAGCCAGCATGGTGTAGTGGTCTGAGTGTATATAAATTAAATAAAATAATATACGGTGTAGTGGTTTGAGCATTAGACTATGACTTTGGAGACCAGGATTTAAATCCCTGCTCAGCCATGGAAACCCACTGGGTGACCTTGGGCAAGTCACGCTCTCTCAGCCTCAGAAGAAGGCAAAGACAAGCCCCCTCTGAATAAATTTTGCCAAGAAAACTTTGTGATAGGCTTGCCTTAGTGTCACCATAAGTTGGAAATGACTTGAAGGCACACAGCAACAACAACAACAACAAACAACATTGAGAAAGGATCAAGAGGAGACCTCTGCTAGAGATTTTGGAAAGCTGTTGTTAATTGGAATGGGCATTAGAAAGCTGCAAACCTGCTTAACCTAATGCAAGATTGCTTCCTATATTCATAATATTCTGAGCAGAATTTTGTAAAGTTACTTTTCCAAGCTCTGACTCTCAACTCAGTTCCAGATTTAACAAAGTAAATCTTTGGTCGCCACACAGGCGACCAAAGCAGTGTGCAAGACTCATGTGTTTACCTAGAAGAAAGGGTACCACATGATCTCTGTAGTCAGAAGTCTACAGCAAGGCTCATGCTTCAAATATAGAAATGGATCTTCCCCCCACCCCAGCTAAAAAAGAAGCAAAAGCCAATTTGAAATATAAAACAATGAGCCTATAGATTACACCTGATGGCAGAAATTCGTGTCTGGCAGGAAATGATGGCCAGAACTAAGTTATTTATTGTGAATTATATTGCTAACTCTTCCCAAACAATACTTGAAATATCTAATATCACAAAAGCAGCTTTTCAGGGGCACATGATTCCAAGGATTGTTGAAGAAACAAGCTGGTCAGAAAATACAGCAGTGTTTTCCACTGGCCTCTCAGTCTGATGAAATCTAGGCCATTTCCACACTAGACTGTTACAGTGCTATTATTCCACTTTCAACATCCTTTGTAATCCTGGGGTTTGCAGTTTACGGAGGGGCCTTTGAGCTGCAAACCCCAGGATTCCAAAGGATTTTGAAAGTGGAATAATAGCACTATAACAGTCTAGCGCAGAAATGGCTCTAGTAGAGAATGGAGTTGCCCTATCACAGCAAGAAAGCAAGATTCCTATATCACATAAAGGCCCTATCTGAAAGTGATTTTGTTTCCTTTAATTCATTATGAAGCTGTTCAACTTTGGATGATGTTTCACAGCACAATCCTATGCATGTTTAGTTTGAAATATATCCAATTGACTTCCATCAGGTTTCCTCCCAAGTGAGTAAGTATGGGACTGCCACTTGAACTGCTCCTCACAAATGACACATCTGTTTGTTCTTTGTGAATAAATAATGCTCCATAACTATCCAGGCAAATTAGTTTTGCAAGCAGAAGCTACTCAGGAATGCATGAATACATTTAAAGTTGTCAGAAGAAGGCAAGTAGGGATGAGAGGAGGAATGCTGGCATTTTGCACTGTCTTACAGATCTACTAACTTACCTATCGAAATGGCATTTATTTCTAGATCTTAATTAATGTAGTTACTTTTCTATTCCAGTTTCACTCAGTGAATTCAGGCTAGGTGTCCTATACCTTATAGTCGTCTCTGTATCTGTGAAGTAAGACCATTTCCGCACTACACTGTTATAGTGCTATTATTCCATTTTCAACATCCTGTGGAATTCTGGAGTTTGTAGTTTACTAAGGCCAAAGAGCTCTCTGGCTGAGATGCTAAATGCCCCTCTCTAAACTGCAAAGACCAGGATTCCATAGGAGGTTGAAGGTAGAATAATATCACTATAACAGTGGAGGGCAGAAATGGTGTTAAGTCAGACTGAGAATGACTGTCCAAGATCACCTAGTAAGCTACATGGTTCAGCAGGGATTTAAATCTGGATTTCCCAGCTCCATGGTCAGCATTCTAACCAGTACACAACACTGGTTCCTCCCTTGTAGTGCAATCAAGATCATAAGCCACTAGAGGGGAGAAAGCCTTTCACCTCCCCACTACTCCCAATACATTTCTGCCCCAAGCCTTTGAACATTCATTGCGTTGTACAGGCAGCCAACAATAACATTTGTAATTGCTGCATTTTCTTTGCTAGAGAGTGCCCAGTTCATACTTGAGTTTAAAAGCTTCAAAAGCGTTCCAGATGCTCTTTGCCTCTCCTTCCCGCAACCAGCTAGAGAGAGAAATAAGTGGGACAGATAGCAGATAAAATATTGTGATAATAGCAGCCATCAATTGTTCTTTCATTGATTGAGTTAATGTATATTCAGGACGTGGGAGAAAGACAAAAAAGGCCTAAATCCAATAAATGATTTATTTTAGAACACTTGGGGCACATAATGAGATGCTTTATACCAGCATTATTTTTTTTCTGACTAGCAGTATCCAGTGTCTGAGAGAGGCAGTGAGAGATCTTCCAGTCACTTGCCACCTCATCCTTTTAACTGGAAATTTGGAAGACTGAACCATCTATGCGCAAAGCATGTAGCCATTGCTCTCCAATCAATCATAGGACCAACAAAAGAGAGAGCAACTCTTGATTTAATACTGAGCAATCTGGTTTCAGCTTTAAATGCTGCTGGACCACTTGGGAACAGCGAGCTAAACATTATCAAATTCAGTGTGCATTTCAGGGGGACTTCCAGTCACATTTAATTTCAGAGGAAATTTTTCAAACGTAGAGGACCTAGCTTCGTGGAAGCTGAAGAAGAGAGTCAAGAAGGTTATATTCCTTCAGAAAGTTTGGCTGTTATTTGAAACCAAAGATAAAGGGTATCATTGATAGAAAGGAAATGAACCATTCCAAGAGCATGCCTGAGTATTTACATTGTAGTCTCAAAGAAGCCATAAAAAGCAAAAAGAGTCCATTTTAAAAGTAGAATTCTTGCTCAAATTGTTAAATATATATATATATATATATATATATATAATTTTAAAACCTCCATCAAACTCTGGCAGAATAAATACAAACTAATGATAATGCAAACAAAGAAGGAATTTAAGGCACTGACTGATAACACAAAAAACAAAACTTTAAAATCAAAAGAAAACTGGTTTCTAAAGAATGAGGCCAGAGAATGTCAGAAAAGGACAGAGAGACACAGCCTCAGTGGCAATTAGGAAAAGGTTCCTGGACCTTCGGGGGAAATAGGAGACTAGATGATGAATTCCACCAAGAAAGTTTGGACTGAGGGCCTATTTTCCACATTTTCCCCTTGTTTTCCTTCTATAAATCCTGTCCTTTTGATTTATAAATAAATTCCATTGATCAATCAACTTTCTCAGCAGCAGATCGTTGTTGCTGTTAACAGCCATCAAGTCAGCTTCAGTTTATGGGAACCCTATGGATAAGAGAACTTCAAGTCACCCTATCATTAATCCCCCTAATTAGGTCTTACAGATTCAGGGCTGTGGCCTCCTTGACTGAGTCCATTCACTTGCAATGGAGTCTTCCGTTTTCCTACTACCTTCCACTTTACCAACCATAATTGTATTTTCTAGTGAGTCATCTTCTCATGATGTGTTTAAAGTACAACAGCCTCAGTTTAGCCATCTTGGCTTCTAGGGACAGTTCAGGGTTGATTTGCTCTGGGACCCATTCGTTTGTCTTTTTAGCAGTCCATGGTATCCACAGAACTCTACCCCAGCACCACGTTTCACAGGAGTTGATTTTTTTTCCTGTCAGCTTTCTTCACTGTCCAGCTTTCACAACCATACCTAGAAACTGGAAATACAATGGCATGGAAAATCCTAACTTTTGTATTCAATCATCTATCTTGACACTTGTGTATTTGGTCTAGTTCCTTCCAAGTCCCAGTCTTCTCTGGATTTCTTGACTGCATTCTAACTAATGACTGAGCCTAGGTATGGAAACTCTTGAACTATTTCAATGTCTTCATCATCTGCTTTATGTAAATCATCATGGGATAAAGGCAACTAATTGGTAATTGGTTCTATCATAATCATCACCAAATTTATTTACACTCTTTTCCCAAAACTTGGGAATTAAGGTGGCTTAAAATTTAAAACAAGTACAATATGACTAAAAACATACAGAAGTCAACATCAGAGTTAAAATATACACAATATTAAAATAATTTAAAACATATACCTTTAAAGAATTTCTTGTTTTGTGTGCCTTCCTGAGTTATGGTGACCCTAAGATGAACCTATTACAGGGTTTTCTTGGCAATATTAGTTTGGGGGTGGGGGTTGCCTTTGTCTTTCTTTGAGGCTGAAGGAGTGTAACTAGCCCAAGTTGCCCAGTGGGTTTCTGTGGCTGAGTGGGGATTCAAACCCTAGTCTCCAGAGCTGTAACCCAGCACTCAAATGACTACACCATGCTGGCTCTCTTAAAAAGCATAGAAACAAAAACAGTTCAGTAAAAACGATACAGCACCTTCTAAGCCTTCTCTTTAAAAATTCAGTTCCAAAAACCTGTCACAATAAGCAGTTTTTGCCTGCTGATGGAAAGCCAGCAAAGAGGAGACCGTTTTGGCCTCCTGCAACCCAGAACAGGAAAACAGGATCCAGTGGATAGGAAGAAGTAAGGACCTTTCCACTACACTACTATAGTGCTATTAGTCCACTTTCAACATCCTGTGGAATTCCGGGGTTTGCAGTTTAGGGAGGGGCATTTAGAATTCTCAGCCAGAGAGCTGGAAGCAGACTAAAGTACATGTCTTCAAATTTCAGAAGTTCAGTTAGTTGCCCTGTAGCACAGGGTCCCCTTTTTGGGAAACTCCCTCCTTCCTGGAAAGAGTTGATTGGATCTCTTTCATATTGTTGTTGTCGTTGTCGTTGTTGTGTGCCTTCAAGTCATTTCCAGCTTATGGCAACCTAAGACAAACCTATCATGGGATTTCCTGGGGGCTGAATGTGTGTGACATACCCAAGATCATCCAGTGGGTTTCCATGGCTGAGCAGCTAATCGAACCCTGGTCTTCAGTGGTGTAATAGTCCAATGCTCAAACCACTAGAGCACATTGGCTCCCCTCTTTCTTTTTTTTTTTTACCTCCCACCAAATGGATATAATAGGACTTTAAAAGAATATTTTGCCAAGTGTTTAGTGTGGGTTATAGTCCTGTCTCTTGTTTTTATGCTGCATCTTTATGTACTGTTCTTCATTTTATTGTATAGCACGCATTTTCATCACTGGAACACTTTTTACTGTGTTTTATGTATTTTTTTAAATGGGAGGAGTTGCTTGGATGGTTTCTCTAAGAAAAGGAAGAGATTATACTTTAAAAGCAAATTAGAACACATGAATAGCAGGTGGATCTAAGGAAACCCAGTGACTGGGTAATGGAATGGCAAATAAGATTTAGCACAAGCTAAAGAGGATACCTTTGGATAAAATCCTACCCTCCTGTGTGAGCTTTGAGGATTAAGAACAGACCACCCCGCACAATAGACATTGTGAACTATTGATGTGTTTCCATGTACACAAACATCCCTGTATGGGAAGCCTGATCTTATCGTGTAGAGCGGGAGTGGGAATATTTTCTCTCTTGAGGGCTACCTTCCTTTGTGGCTGCATGCCAGTAGCAGAAGGGTGATAAAGAGGGCAGCCCTTGAACCTCGTGCAGTCCCACCAAGGCTGTTTTTCCAGCCTTCACTCTCTCCAGACTCCCCATATCACTTTCTTTCTGGCCAAAGAAAGGAACAAATTGCCTCTCTTAGAAGGCTCCAAATAAGGCAATTCACATTCTAAACAGGTGACAGGGATATCTTGCATTGTTTAACATAAAAAATAACATTTTTCCCATTTTGAGCTTTAAGGGCTGGTGGGACATTTTTTTAATATTTTGAGGAGTGTGTGAGCTTTTCCCTGTAGGGTCCCAGTGGCAGAAAATCCTCCCTCTCCATTATTGGAAGTGCCCACTTTCCCAATAAGGAGCTGAGCCAAAGCCAAAAATGTGCAGGGGCTTCTCTTTTCTCTCCTCTCTTTTCTTCTCTGCCATGCAAGGGAGGGACAGATCATTTTTTTCAGAAGTCTGAACTGACCCCTTGCAGAGAGCTTCTGTGACTAGACTGCGTGGGATTAGGCTGGTCTCACTGTGGCACTAAATTAAAACTTAGCTTTTCACCAAAACTTTGAAGGCCCAGAGGTTGTGGCTTGGCTAAAATCTGAATCATTATACTTCTAATAATGTACACTGGCTAGACTGTTTTACATTTTAAAAAAATGGGATTAAGTGGCTTAAAATTGTTTTAAGCAGTTTTGTTTTCTATATCCTATCTAGCTAGAAATATTTTTTTCCAGAGGACAGAATAGCAAAATTTTAGTGCATTAATAATTAAATAAATAAACTAGAGGCCATACATTTATACCATTGGGAACTGCGAGAGATAATATGGAGCTCTTAAGAGAGTGATCAAACTGGTAAAGCAAAAGCTAATCAACAAAAAGTCCCACTCCCACACACATATACAGTCTAACAAAGAAAGAAACAAACTGGGGCCATTTCCTCACGAGACTTTATAGTGCTATTATTGCACTTTCAACATCCTATGGAATCCTGGGGCTTGCAGTTTAGAGAGGGGCCAGCCAGCCCTTCCTTAAACTGCAAATTCCAGTATTCCATAAGATGTTGAAAGTGCAATAATAGCGCTATAAGAGTCTAGTGCAGAAATGGGTTAAATCTTCTCTGCAAAATATCTAAAAGTAGCTTTACTTACAAATTATTTGTCCATAATGAAATACTTGTCCAAATTGAAATGCATGGTCTAACAGAGAGGAGTGCGGGAAATGAAAATGGCTGCAGTTTGGAGTGATCTAGGAAAGGAGAAGGTGTGCAAAAATATCCTAACAAACATGTAGCCACGCTAAATATATATGATGCCTATATTCTTAAAGAGTAACATACAAACTAAAATTGAGTGAGTGTAGGCATGCAAAGGTTGCTAATTGTAACACGTACCTGATGTTGGTTTCATATTAGAGTTCCAGAATGTTACATATTCTGCAGTCTAACATCCAGTACCCATGTTGCCAAGGAAGTAGAATTTGGGAAAGACTGGGATAAAACTTTAGCATTAACCTAGTTATGTTTAAGTTGCTCACTATGGAAATACATTTCCAGTACAGTGTAGCCTGTCAGCATTACTGTCTTTATTGAAAGTAGGCAGCATATGACACATGTTACTTTTCATTACCTGTAAGCAATTGACAGCTCTCCAAATCATTTTAATGCCTGTTGAGACAGCACATTGCACTTTGTGTTTCGTTAAAACTCACTATTGTTTTCAAATATAGATCACACATGTTCCACTGCAACTGAATCCATCGTGTTAAAGCATTTCATCCCACCATTATATGCAATGGAAATGCATCTCTGAAAGATGGAAGCACAGTATATTATCTGCATTATTCATGAATGGTTTCCAAGTACAGTCCGTAGTTTACACCTGCTTTCATCAATCCTAGAATATCATGAGATCTACAAAAGTAGTGATTTTTTTCCCCTCCCTTGCTCCTGTTAACTAAATCAGGCAGCTTAAACTGGACAACTCCTACCACTGCTGACAGTAGACTATGGGATTATGCAACTCTGTAGCCCAGCAACTTCTTTCTTTTTGCTGTCCTGGATGGAATAGTTATGGAGATAAGGCAAAATGAATAGGTGTACATTGTTACAGACAGGGAGTGTCTTTTTTCCCAAGAGTAGCAAAACTGAATAGAATTCACAAAGTGCCAGATCAACTGAGAAAATAATTCTGGACTGTAGACAGAAAAGTGAAGTTTGGGGATATTCAAATCTTTTTTTCAGCTGAATGGGTTGAATTGGTTCTCCTGAGGAAAAATATTCATAATTAAGATGCAGTGGGAAATTTCTGAAGCATAGCCCCTTCCTTCTGTGCACAGAAGTATAATCAGAAAATCCAGAGGAATAACATAGAAGAAGATTCAACAAAGCAAACATTTATAGTTATTTTGATGAACTCTATACTCATTTTTTACATGACCCCACTCCCCATAACCAGCTTCCCAATGAAGCTAGTTAGCAGTTACATTTCTATACTGCTTATCAGTGCTAAGCACTCCCTAAGCGGTTTACAATGTTGTAAGCTAATCGCCCCCAACAAGATGGGTACTCATTTTACTGATCTATAGAAGGATGGAAGGCTGAATCAATCTGGAGCCCTGCAGGATCGAACTCACAACATTGTGGCTGCAGTACTAGCATTTAACCACTGCTCCATCAGTAGCCCAAAGACACAGGGTGGCAGGCTGATGAAGTTGCACAAATAGGGTGATATACATACCAAAATGAAGTGTCGGTGTCCTAGGTGAACCTGTCATTTCAGCTGAGCTGCTATAGAAACCAATGTTCTAGAACAAGAGCGAGCCACTATCTGCCTCTTAAACAAAAGCAGCATTGAACTGATTGATGTTTCCTACTCCATTTGTGTAAGTGGATCCAAATATACTCCAATCATACATGCATGGGTAGGAGGATTAATATGCAGATTCCATTTCTACTGCAAGCCAAGAATTTGAAGGCTATGACCACTGATCTCTTGTTTCCCTTGGGTTCCATTGCTCTCCACTGTATTTTTCAGGCACTGTGTCTCCAGCTCAGCTGCCAGGCCAAGGTAAATCAAGTACCAGCAGTGAAAGAGATGGATGTAGAGGTCACAGCAGTAAACAGGACTGCTGCGTGCAAAAACATTATAATTCTGTGGTTGTCTGCTATGCTGTGGAATTAGGTCTCCATTCATCAATTATCTGGTGCACTTAGAATCAGTTGACATGTCCTTTGTGGTATGATTAATGTACTTGGTGATGTTCACAAGTGTAGTTTGACAGAAAACAACTCTGGTTCAAAGATACAAACTGGGGCACATATAGATTTCTCCAACCTTTGGCCCAGCATCATCTCTACTACCAAAAAATTAAACTATAAATTAAACTATAATGCCTCTATTGTGACTGCAGTGAACAAGTTATTATCATTCTTTGATCCAAGAAGATAATGCACCTAACATCATCTCAACATTTCATAGTTATATTCAAAAAATATCTTTTCCTTCAGAAAATATATCAAAATTTGGACTCAAAATCAGAATATTCTGATATTTATTGTTCAGGTTTCATCAGGTGACAAATATGAGATAAACTATAAGTCACCAAATCCTTTCACATTTTCAAAAATGTTTATATCTCAATTTCAAAGCTATACCACATGTCAACTATTGATTGATGTCTAGTCTGAACTACCACAGCATGCTAGCTATTAAACACCAAACACTTTTCTTGTTCAGTACCTGACATGTGAATACTAATCGTTGACAGCTACTAATCATTGCCAAGTACTAAATCCCAGTGTTATTTGACAGCATCTGTCAGCTGTAACTGGTTGTCAAATATATTTTCTGATATAACACTGGAATAGAATTCCCAGATGAGAATTTGGGGCTGAAATTCATTTCAAGTCTAATTAGGGAGCAATGAAAGAAAATCTCATTCAGGCCCAACATTACCTCTAAAATCACAGGCACTACATTGCTAGG
Organism: Iguana delicatissima; assembly: GCA_948472985.1. Lineage (NCBI taxonomy): Eukaryota > Metazoa > Chordata > Lepidosauria > Squamata > Iguanidae > Iguana > Iguana delicatissima. Next base: position 42,801 of record CAOKZL010004009.1, read on the forward strand.
CAACAGAAGCAGGAGAGGGCTATTGCCTTCAGGTCCTGCTTATGGATTTTCCATAGGCATCCAATTGTCTGCTATGGGAAATATGATGCTGACAGGCCCTTGACAGGCCTTTGGTCTCATCACATGGAGTTTCTACAGGAAACTGAAATAACGATTCAGGGTTAAGTAAGATATAGCAAAGGAAACACAGGGCCAGTGTGACACTCCAGCTGCTGCTGGACTACACTTGCCATAGGTCTAATCAACATATCCAATAATGAGGGATCATCATCTGCCATCTTGTGAACCAGATTTTCCCATTCCTAGACTAGAGAACCAGAGGAAGCCAAAGCAGGCTAATAGTCCTTCTAGCCCAATCTATTGGCAATACTTTGTCCAGGACTCGGGCAGAGAAAAGTCTTTTCCATTTCTTGTTCAAAGGACCTGTTAGCCAGTTAATGTGCTCTTCCACAGAGCCATGGCCCAGCCCAAAGAGCAGCTATCATGCTGCTGTTTTATAGCTCTGACATTGTAAATTTAAGCAGCCACCCTCCCCACCTTCTATTGTCTGAACAGCTTTGACTGGGGTCACCACCCAGACCAGATTACCAGATAACATTTTAGTAACACAAATAAAATCACCAGCACTATTCAATTCCTCCTTGTGTTAGTAATGGAAATCAGATCTGGATGTTGTTGAAAAAAAAAAATTGGATTGGCATGGACTGGTGAGATTCATGCCCCTGCATGACCTAATGTGGGTCTCTTCCATTCTGGTTAATCAACCAAAAGCTATGAAGCTGCTGCTGCTGCTGCTGGACAGAAGCTTCAGCCAGGACAGGTTCAGCTTTATTGCAAAGCCCTGGCGCCAAGCCATTTGCTCAGCAGGGCTTTTGAGCTGCTTCCCAAGCCTTTTACAGTGGACTTCTACTTTTATGTGTGCTGTAGCTGTATGAGTTGGCTGGATGGCAAGACGCTCATTGTATTGTATTCTCCAGGACAGGAAGCAGATATCAGTTGTTCAACTCCTTCAGGGTAATGGGGCAGGGCAAGAAGTTGCTGTGAATAATGCAGAGGCATTATTGCAGATTACTGAGTGGACTTTTAAAATCATCACAATCAGACTCCAGCATGAGAAACTTGGAGTAGAGTACAGCGGGGCTGGAGAGAGTTGCAGTGAAGGCTTATGGCATCTATATCAATGCGGGTGGTGAACCTGCCCTACATTTTAGTCCCAAGTTTAAAGGTGCTATCCAAGGTAATGAACTCTAGTCTCCAAACTGGTTTGGCATATATCCTTCAGACTAAAACCCAGAGATGATTCAATGTTCTGCTGATATGGAAAGCCGCTAGCTGCCAATGGAGAACAGAGAAAACATCCAACAACAAATGCAGCATTAATCAGTCTGCAAATTCAGTCTATGTTATGGTGTAAGAGTGCTCTTGGGTGCTTCACATATATAGTGCTTGTATAGAGCCTGGACAAATTACTTTTCTGGACTGCAGCTCCCAAGATCTCCCCATCTAGTGGCCATACCTTGTCTTCCACTCACCATGGGACCCAGTTTACAGAATGAAAAAGAGAGCCTCTGGATTTCATCGATAATACATGAGCTCCAGTTCCCAAGAGATTTATTCTGAAACAATACTTATTATGGTAGTCAGTGTTTTGACCCTGCATTTTAAAACATCTCACAGTTAATCACTGTATTCAGGATTCTTTGTGCATGGGAGGGGAGAGCGAGAGCGAGAGAGATTTGGACCACTAAAATCATTCAGTTGGATCCAGAATTCTTTGTATATTGAATTAACCCACTGAAATAAAATCATAATTAAATTAATGCATCATTACTCACTTAAGACTGACTGATTTCAGCATATACCCTGGATTGGGGAAGTTAGGGGGCTTGAGACACACACACCCAATACTGGGCAAGGAGGGGTGACCTGGAAGCATAATACCACCAAGATTCCTATGTAGTTGAATTTCCTCAGGAATTATCTACATATACTAAATGATCAAGAACTAAAAAATATTAGGACAGTTATTGCAGCCAAGCCCTAACAAAAAAAAATGAAGGCTGTCTGCATTCTATCCGATGCATGCTTATTTGGGAGCAAGCTACACTGAACACATGGAGGGGACTTCTAAGTATACATCGTGCTTGTAAGTGCCTTCATAGTTAAGGATGTTTCAAAGATAATGGATGGAAAAAAATGTCCTTCCTCTACAAGTACGTTCAAGTAGGCAAAATTAATAACTGCCTGCCTGCCAACATTAACCCTCTCCCCTTTTTAAATCACTTACAGGATCCCTAGATTTGATGGATCTGTTCTAGAAGTGACTACATCTTAATCTAAAACCTATGTCTTCTTACCCACTCATCCTGCTGGATTTTCAACAGGGAATTGCAAATAAGCAGACAGTAAGAACAGTAAAACATAAACATAAAATTTACTTTCACACATGTATACATTTCTCCCATTGCAGGGAGTTTTAAATTAATCTTATGTGTCACTCAAGTAATCTAAAACGAACTCAAAATCTTTTATCTTCCATAAATGTCAGAACTGTGTGATGTGAGGGATGGGTTGATGCTAGTTTTAGACATTAAAAAACTACTTTCTGATCAGACTTTAGAAAGAATCTGGGCTCTTATTCACAGGTTATTAAAAATCTGCTTGGGGTTGGATAGCTGTCAAAGTATGCATAAGCAGAACATCCAAATTCCCTTGTTCATAAGCTAATATAGCAAAAGATGATGATTATGGTAGTAATCAATTTGGCAAACTGAAATGAGTCAAATAACTCCATCTGGAGCGCTCCAACCACAGAAGGAAACCCACACAAATGACATACAGTTAGCACAATAGTAGGCGTAAAAGTCACTTGGCAAAGTTCTCCAAATGGCCCTATACCTGGGGAGGCCGCCTACTGCTATGGCCTAGAATTTTCCCCATCTGCTATCCACATTCACACAGCTGTTTCTGAGCACATGCATGTTATTCATGCCTGAAAAATATAGACACACATATTTTGATATTTGCAGTTTTTCTGCTTTTTTGAGGGTCCTGAGCCCCTATCCCCAATGAGTGTGGAGGACCAACTGTATTAAGATGGCTATTGTTATTGATCCCACCCAGGAATACCAAAGATTGCATGCAGTATATCCAAGGTACACTAACTTGGGAGTAAGCTGCCCTGAACACATGGAGGGGATGTCTAAATATATATTATTCTTGTAAGAATCTTCACAGTTAAGGATGTTGAAATGCTAATGGATGGGGAAAGTAATCTTCCTCCCATAATTACCATATTTGCTGATGTATAAGACTCACTTTTCCCCCAAAAAAATTTGAGATGCACCTTATACACCGCGTGCATCATTGTGAGTCCTCCTTTTACTATCTTCCATCTCCACACCAAGGCAAAATGCATGGGAAAGGAAGAAGAGTGAAAGGAGCACTTGTGCCAGGATTCTCCCCCTTCTGTTTTACCTCCGAGGGGAGAATTCCCCATGGGGGCAAAATGCATAGGAAAGAGAGGGAGGGTGAAAGGAGCACTTGCATGAGGATTCTCCAACCCCCTTTCCTTCTGTTTTGCCTCGGGGGAGAGAACTCCCCACCAAAGCAAAATGCCTAGGAAAGGGAGAGTGCAAAAGGAGTGCTCATGCGAGCACTCCTTTCACTCCCCCTTCCCTTCCCCACTAAGACAAAACGGAAGGGGGTGGGGGAATCCTTCCACAAGCAATCCTTTCATCCCCTCCCTTTCCCCCATGCATTTTGGCTTGGTGGGGGTTCTCCCCACTGAGGCAAAACAGAAGGGATGAGGGGTAGGGGAATCCTTGCACAAGTGGTCCTTTCACCCCCTTCATTTCCTATGTGTTTTGCCTCAGTGGAATATTAAACTTTTTTTTCCTGAAAAATACCCCTTGGAAAATGGGGTGCATCTTATACACTGGTGTGTCTAATAAGCCAGCAAATACAGTATCTGCAGGTAGCTAAAATTAATAACAACCTGACTGCCAATGTTGAGCCACCCTCACTTTATAAACAGTTCTGGGGGCCCTGATCCAATATCAGGTTTAGGATTTTTGGACACCATTTTGGTTGTTTTCCAAGTGGAGACTTAATGCTTTATGTAGGAACAAGCACACCATAGGTACTTAAGCATACATATAAACAAGCAAGTGATAGGTAGATAAGATTATAAAGCCTAGGCAAGATCTACTAGGTTACAAGGCAATAAGATAGCTGTGGGAATCATGCAACCCTCTGGAACTTGTTGGACTGCAAATCTGAGCAGCCCTAGCCAGCATAGCCAACGGTCGAGAATACTTGTTCCCACAAGCTTTAATTCTCTGTTCAGATCTTTGTTCTTCACATATTGAAATCAATGAGCATATTTAAGTGGTCCCTAAGAAGTCCTCTTCCTTTCCGTAGGTTTACTTTAAATGGAACTAACAGATTTAGCCTTAAACATTTTCATCTCAGATCAATGCTCTTTTTTCTCCCTTTGCCTAGAATACTCATCACCACCATCCCCTTTTGTTTCTGGATTTTTCTCCACAGCTTGATGTAAATTAAATTATTTCCAGTTTTGCTTTGTTTATAATTCAACCTGTAGCTGTTCAAAACTACTTCACAGCACAGTACTATGTATGCCTATTCAGAGGTAAAATCAAAACAAATTCAGACTGCACAGTTAAGTCTCTGTTTTTATCTTTTTTTTTCTGACTGTGAAAAGGTGGATTAACCTATGACATGATTTTTCAGGTGATTTTGCCCAAAACCAGGCAGAAAACCCCCCAAACATGCAAAAATGCAGAAAAGGAAGCCATTCCCTGTAGAATCCCTGGAGTTCCATCATCATCTCCAGCTATCTCCATTTCTGTCAGAGTCCGTCTCTAAATGGCAACTGGAAGTAACATGCCATCACTTCGAGTAATGATTTTGAGGTGGACTGCAAGGAAAATCGGGGTACTTTGGCATGTTGTGGGAAAGGTCAGGAGGAAATTGGCTCCTGGACCCATACCTTTTCTAAATTATTAAGACACTCCAGCGGGCATTTCATTTGCTTGCCAACTTACTCTTCCATGACTTGAGGTGTGTTACAATATGTTTCCCTAGGTCCAGTCATTTTTGAAGTGATATTGACCATAACATTGTCACAGGTATAATGGTTAGAAGACAGGACAGGACATAGAAAACATGTCAGAGATGAAAATTCTGTTTTATATAATGAAATTAGTACACAAGATGTTGAACATGCGGGCGAGGACCCAACAAGCCCGTTCCACTAATGGAAGCAGTCCCTTCAGTAGCCTTCCGTATGCTGTCTTCTCCAGCTCCAGAGGGCTTGAAAACCACCCAGGGCAGGTTTTCAAAGGCAAGGAGGCCTGCAGTAGGGAGAGAAAGAGGAAAAAGTCCTGTTAGGCTAGTGCTAGCACAATGCTGGATCTATGCCAAGATATTTTCTTTTTCCAGACCGTTTGATTCTGATGTTTCTACACAGCTCCGTCCTTATTTGAAGGAAATATTCTGTGTTGGTCTGCATTCCCATTTTGAAGAAAATGTTGTAATTTAAACTTTAGCCAATATTGGCCTGTTTTTCAGAAGATTGTTGCCTGGCCTGAAAAACAACATATTACTTATATTTTCAGAAATCTTCACCATGTACAAAAGTTTTCTTTCAAAAGATTTTTTTTCCCCATTAAAACATGTAAAAGTCTATTCATTAGCTTGGCATTGGCTGGTGCCACAGATACTACATACCACATTATCACTGCTCATTTTTAATTGGTTTTTCTTCAGAGCTGTTTGGAGATGGCAATACTGAGCTTTTTGCCAGAATGGGAGATAATTTAAGTAAGATTTACAGTTCCCTCTTTTAATAACGTGGCTACCCCCCAGGTACAAATCACAGAAATGCCTTTTATCTTTTCCCAAATATGTGCGACAAATGTGATAAATTTTTTCCCCACCATTCATGGAAGATGCATTAGTTCTACTGCCCTCACAGTAACAGCATGAGAGATTTCCCTGTTTGATCTGTAAATCTCCAAAGCACTTTTTCCCAATATGATTTTTCAATTCTCTCAGTGTTGATGAACTGTTAAACATGAATGGTTATCCCCATTTGGCCTGGCAATTTTTTTTTAAAGAGATAAAAACCTCTTTGCAAGCTTTCCAGCCTTCATGTACTCCACTTCTGAATTAACCTCATAAGCATCTCCCTGAATTATACCTCAAATCTAGACTCTAGATTCTAGAAGGAGAAGAATATGAGTATGACTCAATGTGGTTTTACAAAACTTTTTGAAATGTCATGGAGATAATTTGCAATCTCTCCAAATGAATTTATAGTTCTTAAGAAGTGCAGTATTTTGTTTATTAGAAAACTCACACCCCAACATCTGGGCTGTCATATTGTGAAACACTGTCTGCAATTGATTGCCATTTCAGATTTTGTGTCATAGAATCCTAGAATCATAGAACTAGAAGGGCCCCAAAAGGGACTGAGTCCAAACCCCCCGGGCCCAGCAAAGAGCCAACAAAGTTTCCCAGCAGATGGCCATCCAACCTCTGTTTAAAAACCAACAAAGAAGGAGATTCCACCACACTCAGAGGCAGTGTATTCAACACTCAAACTGCCCTTCCATCAGCAAGCTCTTCCTAATGTTTAGATGGAATCTCTTTTCTTGAAAAGTTCTCTGTGTCCTTGTCTCTGGAGCAGCAGAAAACAAAACTGTCTCCTGCCTTTCTTATGTATGTCTTCTAATTTTTCATCTAAATCCCTTTTTCTCCTTTTTTAAAGTATATCTAATATATTTGATTTTTAAAAAAGAAAGAAGAAAACAAAAGCAAACCCCAGCCTGCTTTGCTGTGCATGCCTTGGGCATTCCCTTTTGGTTCTCTCTTGACATTTTCTCAATTTTTAATGGTTCAGCTTTTCATTAAAAAAATTCTTCATTCCTTCAGTTACTCTCAGTCTGCTGTAAATGTTTCTAAGTATTTCTTTATTTTATAAAATATATATATATATATATATATATATATATATATATTTGTTTCCTTTCAGATATTTTCATCTTTTACACAATTTTGGTGGACCACTCAAGGGTCAAAGCACCAGGTTTTTTTTTTAATTGCTTGATTAGCAGGCATGTGGACATCATCCCACACCCTGTCCCTGTTCCCTTTGACCTTAGTTGTATTTAAGCCTCAGAGCAGCTGTAAAGGAATGTTATGTTCCCAGTAACATATCTTGTTTTTAATTTTCCCTGTAACAGCACACACTATTCTGTGATGGTAGGTATAAAAAAAACTCTGCTCCTGTTTGGGTGAAAACTCTAAAAAAGCTTATCAGCAATGGATCAACACAGCTGCCTGGATTTTTGGACATTGGTTTAAGATTTCCATGATGAACAAATGTTATCATTACAGCACTGCCTTCATGTTTGTTTGTCTGTCTGTAAAACAATCTTGCATCTCTGTTGTTCCTAAAATTTCACCATTTAAGGCAAGGTAGCATTTTCATAAAAAAAGGCAACAATGTAATCAAATCATAAGCCAGCAGATACATTAAAGTAGAAAACCTAAGCAATAGGTCGTACTGTTTAAAGCAGAACACACCATACAGAATTGATACAAAATTTCCCCTAACAATATTACTCTTCTGAATGATACCAGGCATTGCTGCTGTAAGCTGTTTTCAGGGGAAGGACTGGAAAGCCATTAGTGGTCCTTGCCTAACAAAAACCCTATGAGAGTCATGGGGTCACCATATGTCAACAGGCAACTTGAAGACATGCATGTAAGCAGACCCCAAGAGAGCAAGAAAGCTCCAGGTCATGAGCTTGTGTAAGGGGGTGTGTGTGTGTGTGTGTGTGTGTGCGCGTCTTTGGTGGCAGCCAGCCAAGGCTGACAGCTTTAATTAGAGCCTCTTACCAGCAGCCACAAGCAAAGTTTGAATTAGTTTGTTAAGCAAAGTTTGAATTAGTTTGTTAGCAAATTACCAGTTGTAGTTTCACAGTCTGAGCATGGTAAATCAAGAGGGACAGTCTATGGCAAAGTCCCCGCACAAGGCAAAGGTCAAGATTTCTATGAGCAAAGATCCCAAAAGTAAGCCAGGTGATTCCCATGATAGGAATGGTTGGCCACAGCAGCTTCTTCCCATTCTGGTCCCTCTTTATATAAGCTTAGAGCTGTTTGCCTAATTAATAGTCCTTTAAAATTTAAAAGCTCTAAGACTGCTGGGCTGTCCCTTTTACACCTACACTGGCTGCTGTAAGCACTGTTCCTCTCAGGTCTCTGTGTTGCAGCTGTTTGGGAAAAGGGTCCTGTCTGGGTCCTGGGATGGAGGCATGACTGTGCGTGTGTGTGTGTGTGTGTGTGTGTGTGTGTGGGGAGTGAGGGAGAGAGAGAGAGAGAGAGAGACAGGTAGACAGGTAGACACATCCAACATACATGCATGCACACACGCACACACATACATACACACACACATATACAGGGGCAGGGATGGGATGTAGCTACAGAGGGCAAAAATGAAGCATTTCTCCCAAATAAAAATCCTGTGCCCCCCCAAAGGGTTTTTATTAAATTTCCAGCATTCCAAAGCACAAGACATTGAAAATTATTGTCACCAAGAATTATTATATGAATGCTCACTTTGCATTTCCTTGGCATTTTTGCCTGCTATTTTTCTTCTGATACCTAAACTGTCTTTCTAAATGCCTAACTGAAAATTTAAGTTACTACTACTACTACTAGAAATTTGAAGACTAGAGGATCATTTCATTCACTGAAGCAGTTATGTTTATGGGTGGTCAACACCCTCATTTTGCCTTGCCACCTGTTGCCACAAAACTAGAAAGGACAGTTAAAGAAACAATGATGGGTGAACTATTTTATCTGCTCATAATAGGATAACAGTGTTACAGTATCAAACAGTGTAATTCAAATTAACCTTGGCCTCAGAAATTCTGGAGCCATGACAGCAAAACACATTTCAATGTGTATTGCAAATGGGCTGACACCATTCACATAGAGGTCAATGGAATACATTAGGTTTCCAGATTTAAAGACTGGAAAATACACAAAAGCTGTCAGGCAGAATTGTTCCAACTTTATGTGAACTACTAAATACATTATTTCTTCTCTAGGTGGCCCAAAAGATAGTTCCCTATAACTCTGAGAGCTGATCTACTACATAGCAGCAAAAGCAGCTATGCACTATGAGTGCAAGGAGATCAGATCAACGTATGGGCAGCAATGAGCCTTTTCTGCTCGTATCTATTTCATGCCTTCTTTGTCAAAAATCCCACAGTTCAAACATGTCAAAAATATATCAATCCCAATCCAATCTGACTAAACAAATCTTTTTATAATATCAGGATTCTAGACCCCTATTGCTTGCATCTAAATGAACATCTGATGATTCAGTGGTTTTTATTCAGGATGGGCCAACTGAATCCTCAAATCCTGGGCAAGGATTCAAGATTCCGGGATCTGAACCCCTCCACCAAAATAGGCAAATCGAATCTCTTCAGTCCTACCCTGACTGGGGAGGGGTGGCCAGGAGCATGATCTCACACTCCCTGCGCTTCTACCCCCAGCCGTGGGCTGATCCTGCCCAGGGTGGGCCACAAAAGCTGGCAGAGAGTGCAATCTCATGTTCCGCGCTCTTCTCCCTGTGGCTGTGGGCCAATGTTGCCGAGGGCGGGACGCAAAAGCTGGCGGGGTATGCGATCTCACAGTCCCCACTCTGCTGTCGCCAGCTGCAGGCCCGATCCTGCCCAGGCCGATGGCAAAAGGTGGTGGGGCGCACAATCTCGTGCTCCCACTGGCAGGATCCTGCTGGGGCGGGTGGCAGAACATGGTTAGGTTTTTCAAAATTGGCACCTCTGGGGCCCACCAAATGCCTGAATGGCTGGCGGGCTCCTGGGTGCGTGAAAGTTGAGGCATAAAGCCGCAGGCGCGCCAGTGGCTGCCTGTGCCTGGGGCTGCTGCCTGTGCACACTGGGGCTGCCTGTGCCCTACCTTCTGCAAGGTAATAACCTGTATTCTTTTGACCTGAGAGTTATGCACTTCATGTAGTAGATGAACATGTTTATTGCATTTGTATCTTCTTAACAAGAAGTATTGGTATGTTTCCTGAACTGAAAACTATTTTTTTTAATTTGTTTTTCATTAAAGAACTATGTCAACTTCTGCTTCAAAAACACTTTTCAGTAGAAGTGCTTTCTTTCCTTTGCTTTTAAAACCCTTTTTGAAAAAAGGATTCAAAAGATTCGAGATTCATGAGATTCCTGCATTCCCAGGACCTTCCAGGGATTCGGATCCAGATTTTGAAAATTCTGGATTCATCCCATCCCTCGTTTTTATCTGTATTGTGCAGCTTTTACGAGACATGTACTTTGTGATTCAAATTCTAGAATACAAGTAGCAATGCATTTGTCTTGTTCTAGTTACTATTCTCAAGAAGTAATGAAACTCCTGTATCACCACACAGAATCCCTCCAGACTTCAGCAGTTCAGGACCATGGAATGATTTCAGACTCCAGAATACAAAAGAAATATAAATCACACGGCATAGGTGTGTTTTGGGGGTTCTTTGCAGGATCATGTTAATATGGAACTAAATCAAAAGTGTTTCATTCTTGTTTATTCCTCCAAAATGCTTTTTGAAAATTGGGTGTTACAGTAATTACATGTAGGTTGCTAAAGTAATGATTTATTGTTTTGCTTGGGCCTCAATGGTTTTGAGTAGTGACCATGGCATCCTCATGGACTAGGCTGGGAACTGTTTTGTAGACATTCTTTTCATCCTTAGAGGACAGCTTCCAGAAGGTTTGTGCTGACAGACTATACTTCCTTCGTACAGCAATCGTTTTAAAGACCATGGTTTTTCTGAAAAGCCCCGTTTCTCCCATGCCTTTAGCATCTATAAGAAACCACCAGAGGAAGTCATCTGGAAAGATGGGCTAATGTGTCCTCAGTGTCTTCTGTTCATTAGATTCAAATTAATGTCTGTAATAAGTGGTTCATTGGAGTGGCAATAAATACATTTGAAATCAATTCATGTAAGCTGGAGTCAGAAGATTGCTGATGGGATCATAAGTTTCCTTAGAGATAGATTAATAGGTTATTATTTTTTGTAGTATTATTGCACCTAGGTCCAGTGTTGGTCCTTAATTCCTAGATGACAGTATTTTAAAGATACTTTTAAAACTTTTAGAGAGACTAGTTTCTCTTTGACCAGGACCTTTTGTTGTGGCTGTAGTGATAGAGAATGTTTGCCCAGAAAGAAGTCTGTATGTGCTTTCAAGGACCAGAAATAATTGAAGATATTAACTGTTTTTAGGTAGTTTTAACTTTTGTATTAGTTTAATTGTGTTAGGATTGTATTATATTATATAGATTATTTTAGCCTGTGTGGTTAGAATTGTTAGAACCCTCCTTCTGAACAGGTTTTCTATTGAAAGGTAATCTATATTCTTCAATAAACACATAATATTCAGATAGTGGAAAGGTGTTAGGCACTGTGCTTGCATAAAATGAAAGGCAAAATGGAAGTTGATATTACTCATTATTTGCAGCATGCAAACAAAAACACTGTATCTCCCAAACTGCTATAAATGCATTGCTCTTCAGCCAAGACATTCAGGTGACCAAGCATCTGACTGCCAGCCAGCAGTAGATCAGATTCAATAGTTCCTGGGCTTACCTAGATCCTTAAGCAATTGTTGTCAACTAGATTAAGAAATTAACCCTGACAAAACTAATTTTTGTAACTATATAATGTTTGTTCCCTTTGAGTCTTACTGAGGCCACCCTTTGGCCCAGTTCTTTGTGATTTTTCAACTGGCTCTTCTGAAAACCTCAAGTACTTGCTGAGATTTGCTGAAGATAACCTCTTGGTCCAACCTGGATAAACAAGAATGCATTTTACCACCCCAAGCAAAAGTGGTTCAAAGCACACAATATATTTCTCAGACTATTTGTTGCACTGATAAAGATGTATCAGTCCTCCAGTGATTCATGTTATGGGCTGCATCCTGAGCAATCATGAATGAGTTTTGCCCTTTAGGTGAGAAATCCACAGGCAAATGGAGTCACACCTGTAACGATCAAACATTAGGAATCAATGTGCCCTGTTGGTGAACTTTCCCTGAAGCACTTGTGTTTCTGGTCACCACAGAGCCAGGGAGATGAATAAATCATTGACTTTACACAGCTCACCTTCAAAAGGAATCAAACTTGAAAACAGTACTAATCCCTTGCCTCTCACACCCACTGGGAAGAAATGAACTTCCTTCAAATAGAGGCCTTGTTGCTGACAGTTAATATCACCTGTTCCAGTGTGAGAGTTACAGTGCTT